>JAPKLW010000193.1:709591-747562 GCA_026898455.1 Plectranthus barbatus
ATAAAGATTGCATTGAAAAGTAAATAAAAAGTAAAGAGGAATTCTGACAAAAACTAAAGAAAACAGAAAATTAAAGTATGGAATAAAGTATGGGAGAGGGAATTCTGAGCTATTGAAGAGTTTATATAGTAGTAGGGTTGAGATATCTTCAAAAGGTATGATTGATTGCTTCCAAATTGATGTATATCTTGTTCCCCAAGCAATTCTCGCTCAAAATATATGAAAATCTCGTCAAATCTCGCCATTCATGTCTGTCTCGGCCGAGATGGCTCTAGCCCCGGCCGAGATGAAAAATGCGGCCCGGCCGAGATGGTTTTCGTTTCGGTCGAAACAGAGACGTTTCGCCACTTCCGACCCTTCTGCGCAGTCTCACGGTTTTGGCCATAACTTTCACTCCCAAACTCCGATTGATCCGATTCCAGTTGCGTTGGAAAGCTAATTCAAAGATCTTTCAAATGCCATGCTCCATTAGCTCAGATTCCAACGGTGGAAGAATTAGTGACTGTTTCTCCGAACATCTGCTGCTCTCGGTACGGGTTCTCCATTGGATTTGGCCTAAAACCTGTAAAATCTCACCATGGCAAGCATAATACCCTCTAATATACACTCATGCTCAGTTTATTCAAGAAAATGTACTAAAATGCATAAAACAAAGGAAAAACAATGCGATAAGAGAGTAGAAAAACGAGCTTATCACCTATCTCTACAGAGGTTCTTTAAATTATACCTTAGAACACTGATAGTTTATGTTATCAAGTAATGAAGAGACAATCATCCATAATAGAAAACACTGTTATTGATCATGATAGAAAAACTCTATCGAATAACTGATAATCTATAACAATCGATGAAAATTTGTTTATCAAAACAATATCTCTTCAAAAACTTGAATTAAACAATGTTTCAACATAAACTTGGAGTAAAATCTCCATCAGCTGAAGTAACAACTTCTAGCATCAATCTTGGAGAGGGTAATCCCGCCATCTTCAAGCCTTAAGCTTGATTCCCTGCGAAGTGTAGCAAACACGATTAGTGACCTCAGTTACCACTACCCACTAAGGAGTAGAAAACCGATACTAAACATGTTTCAACATGCAATGCAAAAGATGGCGTACCTTGTCCCTTAGTTATCAAACTTGGACAGTTTACTTTCGAGTGACCCTTCTTGCCACACTTGAAACACTTGTCCTTCTTGTTATCTTTCTTTCCTTTATTCTCTCCTTTACCATTCTTCTTCTTCATGTCATGCTGACGCGATTTAGAAGAAATTTTAGCAAGAGATCTGGAATGAACTGATAAGGCAAGACTGCTCCCACTGCTTCCTTCATACCTCTTTTCTTTGACATCACTCTTTCGACTCGGAAGCAAATCAGAGTGATTCACAGAAAAGACTGAAGAAGCTTCTGTTGATACAAGATCTTTGAGCAGACTGTGAACAGTATACTCACTCTTGTTTTTCTCAACAGAGATTCTGAAGTCATCAAATGACTTCGGTAACGTGCTGAGTATCAAGTCAATTTTAACATCATTGTCAATTTGACCACCCATTAATGTGTACTCATCTATGAGCTGAGTGATTCCACATGTTCACGTACCGAACAGCTATGACCCATTTTCTGTCTTACAATACACTTGATAAGACTGGATCTAGCATGTCCATCGAGTCCGCCATATGCTACGTCTAGACATCGCATAATGTCACGCGCAAGCCATACATCACTATAACGAGGACGCAGTGCATCTGACATACCAGCCAAGATATATTGTCTGGCCATGTCATTCGACCACATCCACGTGTGATACTGTGCACACTCCTCATCAGAAGATGTATCGGTCGGCGAACTCGGACAGGGAGTTTGCAGAACAAACAAATGTCCAAATGAATCCAAGAGCTTGACAATGTCACTTTTCCATCCAGGAAAATTCGGACCAATCAAGGAATTGTGTACGATTGAATTAATGAGCGATGCAATAATAGACATATCTGAAAATAAATAAGCGAATTAAAGTAAGCACATACTACGAACAATTGAAACAAATATGCATAGAACCTTTAGATAAAACAATGCAATTTGCATCCTCCAATTGCCCAAGCTAATTCATCGCAAGCTACCCGAGTAGACCGTTTACGATGAACGCTCAACCAGACCAAAATAGGTCCTTTAATTTCTTAACATGCCAGGTATCTTAAGCAAAAGAAATTAATATTGGAGATCTCAAGACCATGTTCACCTATCCGGAGCAGGGACATCTCAAAAGAGTTATACTCCATGCAACATCTAAGCCAAAGTAACCACAAGCCTAACTCCGGACATTAAAAGGCGATTCGAGATACGTACTAGACCCATGCGTCCTGCCTTTAACATCCTTTGTTATCCCACTTAGATTAATCTTAGAGACCAGTGAAAGTTGTCTCAATGCAAGCTACCCGAGTAGACCGTTTGCTTAGAGGCTCCCACTTCTCATCTTAAAATAAGTGTTTTACTTGGAAACCTCATCGCATTGGAACTGGTAAGGGACCCCTAACGTAAGCTAGCCGAGTAGACCGTTTACGCTTCGAGATGCCCTACCTCCAATGAGAAGTCGTATTTGTGGAGATCTAATGATCTTGGTTAGTAAAGAACCAAAATCCAGCTTAGTATTTTTAATTCCAAAGGTTTCATGCGCACACATTATTTTATGTTCCCATAAATTATGTCACACCCAAAATTCCATCATAAATTAATATGATCCCGAAATTTATAGACATAATTTAAAACATAAAATAAATCACATAAGACATGCTCAAAAATTAAATTGCAACATGCTATAAAAGTAAATGATTAAAGCAAATAATCATGCTTCCTATTATTTACTAGTGCGCATATAATAAATCACATCAATACGATAATAAATAAATAAACAAATAAATTCTCGTGGCCCCTCAGATGCGATTACAACTGAAAATAATTAAATCTAACTATTACAAGATTTATTTTTCAGTACAGATCTTCAAACTGGGCCTCCGTTCGACTTGAAATCTGATTTGAAATGCATCAACAACAATTTGGGCTTCAAATTAGGGTTTCTGGCCCAAACAGCAGCCAAACCCTAATTTTCAGACTTGCGGGTCGCCTCCGGGCTGAGAAGCCCGATTTCAAGCCCGGGCAGTCAAACCCTAGGGTTTGAGCAAACCCTAGCCGCCACAGCCACACAACAGCCATCGCCGCCGCCTTTCCGGCCGATGCCTACGGCCGGACCTCGCAGCCAGCCGTCGCCCCTGCTAAGCCTTCCTCGCCAGCCTACTCGCCTCGCCGTGGAGTCGCCATTTTCGGCGACTGGAAGTCCACCCGATGCAGCAGCTTTCCCCACCGCGTGCGGCAGCGTGCAGGCCCTGCAACCACCGACCGGCCTATCGCCGCTGCCCACCGCCGTGCGCAAGAGGCTTGCGGCCCTGCCTTGCCCGACACCAGCACCGATGACCTCTGACGCTGCTTCCCACGCCACTGCACACACATTCGAAGACAGCCACCACCCTGAGTTCGCGCGCGGTCATCTTCTTCGTGCAGGAGAAAAAACGCGCAGATGCGGTGCAGAGGCTGCCCACGGTGGAAACCTAGCCGCCACAGGCAGAGCCTCCGCTCCACCACCTCCCACGCGCGCCTTTCGGACTGGGAGCTCGACGGGAACACGAGCAGCAGCAGCAGCGAGCCCTAGGGCGTGGCCCAGCCGCATGCAGAGAGCCTGCCCACCGCCGCCACCCATCGCCGCCGCCGGCGAGATCTGGGAAGGAAAGGCTGAACCCTAATGCATGTCGCTTCTCTGTTCTTCGTTCTTCATTTCCCGTGCCACCGGATCTCAGATTTTTACAGATTTAAAAAGAAATAGAAAATACAAAATAGATCTAAATCTATTACATAATTTTCCCTATTAAATCTAACCACGGATTTTGTCGTGGTGAAAACCAGATCCAAAAACGAGAAGGCCACGATAACAAAAACATCCACGACAATTTAAATCCATCCATGAACATACATATTCATTTAATTTCAATTTATCCAAGATAGAGCCTAAGAAAATGAACCTGGCTCTGATACAAATTGTAGGGTTTGAGTCTACGATGGACAACACGAGTTGCCATTAATTAAATACTTGCCAAGGATCGTTCTTAGGATACCAGGAACAAATTTTAATTAAATAAACCATGCAATCCTATGCATGCTCCTACAATATTAATTGCAGAGGATGGATTAGAGAATACCTGATTTCACCGTTTGATCTACAGATCTAAATCAGAGCCAACAACGATGAAATAGCCTTAGATCTGAGATAGAACGCCGGGGATGGACAGTGGTTCCTACAGATCTGATCTTCTGATCTGTTCCCTTGCTCCTTGGAAATCTGGTGAGGATTATCTACCAAGTTGAATTTGAGATCCGGAGAAATCAATCAGTTTCTCCCTCAGATAGCCGCCGCCACTCTCTCTTAATTTTTCAATATACAGAAACCCTAGTTATCACAACTCAATGATCTGATAGAGAGAAGGCCTATATATAGTGTTAGGGTTTTGAGAAACCCTAACCCTAATGGGCTGTGAGCAATTAATGGGCCAGACCAGGGATCAGATGCAAATAATAAAGTGGGCCCTCTTTATTAATTAATCCTTCCTTGTTCAACCCAGAACATAATTAATTAATAAAACATTGTTTTAACCTTCACCACGGTAACAATGCTGACTCGCCCCTTTATTACCACGTTATTAGGAACGGGTTGCACCAAACTAAAATGATCCACATATTTAAGGTTATAGACATTCATTAATTAATTTGTCTTATGACAATCAGCCACAATTAATTAATCTCTTATTTCCTGAGTAATGTCACTCACTCCTTTTCACTTATATTTGAATTAAATAATTCAACCTGCTGGGTTTAGCATAATGAACCTTGTGAGCTCCTCAGGGAATGTCACCATCCTGAAACGGATATGCTTACCTAAACATTCAGACTAAGCAGGCCACACACAAATTGCCAACACCCAAAATACGTGTATAAGAGTACATGTAAGACTCGCCACCATGGTAAATCAAAGTGTGGTCAATCTGTGTGTGCCCCTTATCCTTCAGTTAGGTTTAAGATCATAGGAAGTATGTTAGGGATCTGGCTCATTCATATGTCAATGAGAATGGCACATCCCACTGTTGATCCCATCAATACATAACTATGTACCGACACATCAAGTAGCTAGGATAAGCCCACTTATTAACCGATGTGCCGCAGCTTAGACCGACAGCCTATCCAGGGACCGTCTCAGCTGTGATACTGTTTCTATCTCGCTAGGTCAAACGATTCATATGATCCTCTGTGATCTCCTACACACCATATGATCATCCCTATAGGCGAGATAATAGGATATTATGGTTCGTTGTATGTTTGTTTAATCAGATAGCGAACATTTTTGCAGCAACATATATGAAGACCAGTGTACAAAACACTTAATCATATATGCTTTCAGTATATAATCCCAACAAGAACTGCTCCACATGGATTCGTTTGGTCAGTCACCCCACCCACAATTGGAAAACGAATATATACATTAGTGGTTGTTGACGACTACTCTATATATACATGAGTGGTGCTACTCAAATAAAAGGATGAAGACAAAATTCTTCTACCAGAACTGATCAACCGCCTTCAGAATGACAAATGAATGAATGTTAAGAGGATAAGATCAGACAATGGGACAGAATTTTGCAATGGACCTCTTATGGACTTCTGTGCTGACATTGGAATTGGACATGAGAAGTCTGTGTTGGTGTATACTGTAAAGCAAACTTTTAAGTGAGCTTTGTCATGTATTCAATCTCTTTGATTAAACTGAAATCAATCTGAAATAAATGTTATCACATTGTTGCTTTCTTATGATTGCATGTATATCCACTTATCTTATATTGTAGACAATGTGGTGGGTGCGTCGTCCCACTGAAGATCGCATTGTTAGGTTCCTTATAAGATATAAAACGTATTCACAACTGAGATAGTTCTGGATAAACTATCATTTTAGGTTGTAGTTTAAACTTGAGATAACTAGTCTTGGTTATTAGTTTATGCTAGTGCGTGGTGTCGCATTGAATGGATCGCAGTGAGACATGTTCTTCTGTTCTGACTCTATGAATAACCAAGGTCCCGGCGACTTTGATAATTCTTAACCCTAGATGTGATATTTAGATACATGCAAATGAATGTTTGTTACTTTGACTTACCATGGGTGAGAATCAAAAGGATGATTCAATATACTCCGTATCTTGGGTAACAACATTATTTGTATGTGTTTATATAGTCACATTAGGGCACCGTGTCCTGGACTTCCAGGTTGATGACATCCCCTTAAGGAGTTCATAAGTTTTATCGTATTAAACCCTGCAGGTGGAATTTATTCCGATAGGATAATAATGTTGAGCGGGTACTACTTAAGGATTAAGATATTAATTAATTAATGTTGTCAGAGCTTTTAATTAATTAATGGATGTAGGTTATCGTAAACACGGGGAATTAATTAAGTCAAATAGAAGCCCTGATTCACATCGGGATAGGATGGCAGTTGCAATATTAATTCTCTAGTGGAATGAATTAATGTTATAAGTTCAATTTATATTCTGGGCTGAATATATGTGTTTGGACTTATGGGAGGCCCAATTCTATACCTTCTAGAGATCCCTGGCCTGGCCCGACAAGAAACCCTAGAAGATGCCTATAAATAGGATCTTATGATTGAGAGAAAAATCATAGTTGTCATTTTCATAAGCTCATGTGTTGAGCGACGGTTAGGGTTTAGTTCTCTCAAACATTGTAGATCTATAGTTTTGGATTGGCATGTACGATTCGGAGGATTGCTGTCCACCCGGTATCCGATCGTAGTTCGTGGGACACAGGATAGAAGATCTCCAGTGGAATCGATCTTCAGATCTATAAAGATCTATTGGTAATTCTTGATCTCCTTGATTTAATTTAATTAAACCATGTATGTGTACGTTTGGTATCCAACATCGATCGTGGGGACGATCCGCCTTTACCGGTGTGTTCCTTCAATTGGTATCAGAGCCTCGTTCGTGGTTGTTGGCTCTGCCTGAAACGTGCAGTTGGTTTATTGTATTTTAAATCATTTAAGCATGTTGTCGATGTTTTATATATTTTATATATTTTGTTGTTCCTCGTGGCTCCGATCTGTTTTTGGTTTTTGGTGCGATGGTTTATTCGCGGTTTATAATCGTTTTTCACCACGAGAAAATCCGTGGTTAGTGTAGGAAATGATGTAATTTTATTTCCTGTAATTTTAAATCAATTATGATGTAATTTGCTGCGAAAAATGAGACCAAGAATCGAAGAATACGAAGAACACATCGACGGACAAATTGCCATATTGCAGTCCCGCAGGGCCTATTTGCGGCTCAGCTGCGGCTCACCGGCGCGTCGGTGGTGGTGACCGGCCATCGGGGATTGAATCTGGGATGGCGGAGGTCGTGTCAGCACCGGCGTTCGGCAAGAACGGCGACGGGTGGCGGTGCAACACCGGCTGCAAATTGTGCGCTCCTCTGCGCGCGATTTGCGGCTGGTCTGTAGCCTCTCTTCGCAGCGTTCTTGACGACGGCGGGGGCTGGTAGCCGGAACATCGGGGGTTGGTTCTTGAAGCCTGATGATAGGCGACCAACAGGATGTTGGAGGTAGACCCGGATGGCGGCGAAGTCGACGGCGGCGAGGGCGTGAAGTCTGGTGGTCGCGCGACAATTCTGGGAATTTCCAGAATTTTCGCGCGACAGTTGCAAGGTGCCGTTTTCTTCAATCGATTGTCAGCGATCCCGACGTGGATCGCCGGTGCCGGCGACTGGAAATGGTAGACCTTGCTTCAGACTTCAATGCCCAATGGTTTATTGGCGTTGATGGCGGCGGAATTAGCGGCAATCACTGCGTGAAAACAGCTGCACGCAAGAATCTCGCGATTCTGTCTCCGTGTGGGCTGATTTTACGCGTTGATTGGAGGCTATTTCGGGTCGTATCCATAATTCCAACGATTTGATCTTACTTTCCATACTTAGGGCTTCAATGCCCAGTAGGTTTTGGAGGTTGATGATCGATTATGATGGCGCAATGGGCCAACGAAGTCGGCCCAGTCGCCATAAAACCCTAATTTTCTGGGTTGACAGCATGTAGGTGGACGTTTTTTCATGGTCATTTGGAGGCTTTCCATTTATGGATTTCTAGTACCGATGACATGGAATCATAGTCCAAACCTAGGGCTTTAAGGCCCAGTAGGTTACCGGCATGATTTTCGTTGGAATCGATGGGAACGGAGGCGAGAAAAGTGCCTAGTGCACTGTTTTTTCGCCAAGGCTGCTCAACTAGCCATTTTCTTTGGCCAATTGGCGGCCAGTGTCGTTGGTTGGAGATGGAAGTCCAAACTTTGGTCTTCAAAGCCCATTAAGTTTCGGTCGTTGACTGTGCGCCATTTGGTAGCAACGGTGGCTCGAAAAAGGCCATTTGCAGTAAATTCAAAATCCCAAATTTGAATTGTTCGAGGCCCGGATCCGATTCGAAGACCCATTTGAAGAGCTGTATATTCAATATTCATGTAATAAAATAGGTAGATATGCAGGTACACATCTTGGGGCCACGAGGACATTTTATTTGTTCTTGTGTGATGTGTATTTATTTTCTAAGCATGTCGTATGTTATACATGTTAGGAGCATGCTAGGATTTATTTAATTCTTTATTTCATGCAGTTAAAAACCTTCAACTTAAAATGACTAAGTGAGTTAAAATAAATTTTAATTAATTTATTTAGGCCTCCACAATTGGTCTTATAAGTGATTGTGTGTGTTGTTCGCGTGACCCTGGGCGTCACCCCCTAACGGATACAACATTCACTGGTTCACTGGATAAGACTTCTAATAAAAAAGAATTTTATCTTTAAATGAAGTGTGTGTCACTCGCGTGACCCTGGGCGTCACCTCCCAACGGATGTGTCATTCACGGTTCATTGGTAAAGATTTAATTCAAGATAACTTTTAAGAAATTATTTGCAAGTGATGTAAAGTCCTAACGGTAAAGTCATCAATTGTAAAATGATTTTCTTTTTTTGGTTAAATTGTGGTCATCACTTAGATGTGAATTTCTATACAACTCACCACCGGAGTCCCTGTTTTAATTCACATGGCCTGTTAAATGGTCTGACTATTAATTCCATTCGTCATAAAGTAGAGGTTGACGTGATATTGGAATTAAAGATAGTTTGTCTGTTCAATGGATATGTGTGTAAACGTCCACCCACCGTGGCTTGCATATATATTTGTTGGGCTGTTGGAGGTTGCATTAAACATTGGTTTTGAAGGTTTCTATGTTTTATGCTTCAATTAATGTGATTTAAATGCTTACGTGTTTGCATTTAATTTATTTCAGTGATCATCAAGTCGTTTAATCCGTTTATGACTATTCTCAATCAAAACAAGCTTACTGGTCCAAACTATTTGGATTGGAAAAGAAATCTGGATATTGTACTGGTTGCTGATGAGTACAAATTTGTACTCAACACACCTTCTTCAGGACCTCTGACTCCTACTTCTACTGAAGAGCAAAGGGAGGCTCACAAGAAGTGGAATAAGGCTAATGAGATGGCTCGTTGTTACATTTTGGCATCTATGTCAAATGTGTTGCAGCAACAGCATCAGAATATGCCTAATGCTTCTGATATTATGTTGAACCTCCAGGAACTCTTCGGTGAGAAGGATAGGTCTTCTCTGTTTGAGGCAATGAGGAAGATTATGTCTACCTCTATGCCTGAGGGAGTGTCTGTTAGAGATCATGTTCTCAAGATGATGGAATATCTTCATGAGATTGATCTTCTAGGTGGAAATATCGATAATGATTCAAAAATCGATATGGTTCTACACTCACTTCCTAAATCCTTTGAGAACTTCCGTTTGAACGTGATCATGGGTAAGAAGGAGTACACTTTGGCTGAACTCCTTACTGAATTGGTTGCAGCGGAAGGTCTCATGGGTAAGGGGTCACATGCTCTGGTTTCTTTAAAGGCATCCTCTTCTTTGCCTCACGGCGGTAAGAAGAAAAAGCCTAACAATAAGAAAAAGGGCAATGGGAGCAGTGGGAGCAAACGAGTAGCACCTTCTGGTGGTGTGGCACCTTCTGGTGATGTCAAGAAACTAAAGGGAAAGTGCTACAAGTGCAACCGGTCTGGGCATTACAGATCTAATTGTCCCCTCTTGAATAAGGGTAACTCGGGTATGTCTTCTGCTTTCGTTGTTGAAACATGTCTTGCGGCTTGTTCTGCTATCTCTTGGATAGTAGATACTGGTGCCACTGATCATGTTTGTTTTTCTCTGCATGGTTTTATGCAGGCAAGGCAACTGAATGAAGGCGAGATTACCGTACGCTTGGGGAATGCTGCCAAAGTGGCGGATGTTGCAGTGGGAGATGTGCACTTATCTTTTTCTAATAATGTTTTAGTTTTAAAAGACGTTTTATATGTGCCTAGTTTTCGAAATAATTTAATTTCAGTTTCAAAACTGTTTTCGAATGGATATTCTATTATTTTTAATAACAATGTTGATATTATGAAAAATAACTCTCTTATCTGTTCTGGCATGTTGGAAAACTCTTTGTATACTATTACTTGTGCATATCATACTGTAACTGAAACTCATGCATCTTCATCATCTAAAAGAAAAGCTTCTTCTCTGTTGAATCAAACATATCTTTGGCATTTAAGATTGGGTCATATTAATCTGAGGAGGATCCAAAGACTGGTAAGTAGTGGATCATTGGAGTCTCTCCAAGTTGAGCCATTCTAAGTCTGCGAATCCTGTTTGGAGGGAAAAATGACTTCCAGGCCTTTTAAAGCTAAAGGAAATAGAGCCAAAGATGTGTTAGAATTGATTCACTCTGATTTGTGTGGGCCTATGTCCATTCAAGCAAGAGGTGGTTTTAAGTATTTCGCGACTTTCACGGATGATTACTCAAGATTTGGATACATTTACTTGATGCGTCGCAAGTCTGAATGCTTTGACAAGTTAAAAGAATTTAAGGCTGAAGTGGAGAATCTGCAAGGTAAAAGTATCAAATCACTACGATCTGATCGGGGTGGAGAATACCTCAGTGCTGAATTTAGGCAATACTTATTGGATAATGGGATTACATCTCAATTGTCTGAGTTATGCTACTTTGCCTACTTCGTTTTGCAGTTATGCCTTGGAAACAGCGGCTTACCTTCTAAACTTCGTACCTTCTAAATCGGTTCCAAAGACTCCAATAGAATTGTGGACTGGCCGAAAGCCAAGTTTAAACCACATTCGGGTTTTGGGTTGCCCAGCACATGTGCTGGATAAGGAAGCTACGGTTGTTTATAGGATATCTTAAAGGTATGAGAGGCAGTTGCTTTTATAGTCCCAAGGATCAAAGGGTAGTGGTGAGCACCAACACACGATTCTTGGAGTAAGACTATATAAGTGAGCATAAATCCAAGAGTGAGATTATTCTCAATGAGTTGAGAGGAGACAATGGTACACCGAGTGTACTAAGTGATATACCACAAGAGGCTACACAATGTGTTGACTCTAATGTACCTACATAGGTACTGCCTCGTCGCAGTGGGAGGGTTGTTCTTCAGCCTGATCGTTTCATGGGTGTGGGAGAGTCTTCGGACTTGGTCCATATTGGTGAACATGAAGCAAACGATCCTTGGACTTACAAAGAGGCAGTCCAAGATATAGATGCAACATCTTGGCATAAGTCTATGGATTCTGAAATTGAATCTATAGATGTTATGGGTGTGTACGACCTTACAGACCTTCCTGAAGGCAAAAGGGCCATTGGGTGTAAGTGGGTCTATAGGCGTAAGAGAGGATCTGACGGTTGGTGGCGAAAGGATTCACTCAAAGAGAGGGAATCGATTACGATGAAACCTTCTCACCGGTAGCTATGCTAAAGTCGATCCGTATACTCTTATCCATAGCAAATTACATGGACTATGAGGTTTGGCAAATGGACGTCAAGACAGCTTTCCTTAATGGAAATCTGGACGAAGACATCTATATGCGGCAACCTGAAGGTTATGTAAAGAAAGGCCAAGAGCATCTTGTATGGAAGCTAAAGAAGTCTCTTTATGGACTTAATCAAGCTTCTAGATCTTGGAACATTCATTTTGACGAAGTGATCAAATCCTTTGGATTTGAACAGTGTCAAGATGAAAGTTGTGTGTACAAAATGAGCAATGAAAACGTAGTGGTATTCTTAGTATTGTACGTAGATGATATTCTTCTTATTGGAAACAATGTGAAGGTATTATCAAACGTAAAGGTGTGGCTGTCGGAACAGTTTCAGATGAAGGATTTGGGAGATGCTGCGTACATTCTTGGTATTAAGGTCATTCGTGATCGAAAGAAAAGAATGTTGTGTCTGTCCCAAGCTGCCTATATCGATACTGTTATTGCCAGGTTTAGCATGCAAAACTCCAAGAAAGGATTGTTTCCTTTCCGACATGGAGTTCCTCTATCTAAGGACATGTGTCCCAAAATGCCAGATGAGATAGAGGAGATGGCCAAGGTTCCTTATGCTTCGGCTGTAGGAAGCCTTATGTATGCTATGCTCTGTACTAGACCTGATATCTGCTATGCAGTTGGCATGGTGGCAAGATATCAATCTAACCCTGGTCAGGGGCACTGGACTGCGGTTAAACATATTCTCAAATATCTGAAAAGAACTCGTGATTATATGTTGATTTACCAATCAGATAGTCTGCCCCCTTTGGGTTATTCAGATTCATATTTTCAAGCTGACCGAGATAAGAGAAAGTCCACCTCGGGTTATGTGTTTACCTTGGGAGGCGGGGCCATATCATGGAGGAGTGTGAAGCAGAAATGCATCGCGGACTCCACCATGGAAGCTGAATATGTGGCTACCTCAGAGGCTGCGAAAGAAGCTGTCTGGCTTAAGAGCTTCTTGTTGGACTTGGAGGTGATTCCGAGTGTGCCGAAGTGTATCACAATTTATTGTGACAACGCTGGTGCGGTAGCAAACTCAAAAGAACCTAGAGCCCACAAGGCAAGCAAACACATTGAAAGGAAGTAACACATTATACGAGAAATCGTAAAGAGAGGTGATGTTGCTTTGGAAAAGATTGCGTCATTGAATAACCTGGCTGATCCTTTCACGAAGACTTTGACAACTAAGATCTTCGAGAAACACTTGGAGGGTCTTGGTTTACGATACGTAGCAGCTACACTTTGAGTCTAAGTGGGAGAATTGTAATGACATGTGTGTATACTAAAAGTTTAGCTTTAGTATAAGTGGGAGATTGTTGGTGTATACTGTAAAGCAAACTTTTAAGTGAGCTTTGTCATGTATTCAATCTCTTTGATTAAACTGAAATCAATCTGAAATAAATGTTATCACATTGTTGCTTTCTTATGATTGCATGTATATCCACTTATCTTATATTGTAGACAATGTGGTGGGTGCGTCGTCCCACTGAAGATCGCATTGTTAGGTTCCTTATAAGATATAAAACGTATTCACAACTGAGATAGTTCTGGATAAACTATCATTTTAGGTTGTAGTTTAAACTTGAGATAACTAGTCTTGGTTATTAGTTTATGCTAGTGCGTGGTGTCGCATTGAATGGATCGCAGTGAGACATGTTCTTCTGTTCTGACTCTATGAATAACCAAGGTCCCGGCGACTTTGATAATTCTTAACCCTAGATGTGATATTTAGATACATGCAAATGAATGTTTGTTACTTTGACTTACCATGGGTGAGAATCAAAAGGATGATTCAATATACTCCGTATCTTGGGTAACAACATTATTTGTATGTGTTTATATAGTCACATTAGGGCACCGTGTCCTGGACTTCCAGGTTGATGACATCCCCTTAAGGAGTTCATAAGTTTTATCGTATTAAACCCTGCAGGTGGAATTTATTCCGATAGGATAATAATGTTGAGCGGGTACTACTTAAGGATTAAGATATTAATTAATTAATGTTGTCAGAGCTTTTAATTAATTAATGGATGTAGGTTATCGTAAACACGGGGAATTAATTAAGTCAAATAGAAGCCCTGATTCACATCGGGATAGGATGGCAGTTGCAATATTAATTCTCTAGTGGAATGAATTAATGTTATAAGTTCAATTTATATTCTGGGCTGAATATATGTGTTTGGACTTATGGGAGGCCCAATCCTATACCTTCTAGAGATCCCTGGCCTGGCCCAACAAGAAACCTTAGAAGATGCCTATAAATAGGATCTTATGGTTGAGAGAAAAACCCTAGTTGTCATTTTCATAAGCTCATGTGTTGAGCGACGGTTAGGGTTTAGTTCTCTCAAACATTGTAGATCTATAGTTTTGGATTGGCATCTACGATTCGGAGGATTGCTGTCCACCCGGTATCCGATCGTGGTTCGTGGGACCCAAGCAAGAAGATGTCCAGTGGAATCGATCTTCAGATCTATAAAGATCTATTGTTAATTCTTGATCTCCTTGATTAAATTTAATTAAACCATGTATGTGTACGTTTGGTATCCAACATCGATCGTGGGGACGATCCGCCTTTACCGGCGTGTTCCTTCATTCTGCCCCCAGGAATTCGTCAACAAAATTGTCTTGCTGAGTGAAGGAACAGAGCACTCAAAGAAGCAGTGAGAACCATGATGGCCGAAACAGACATTGGAAAAGAATTTTGGGGAGAAGCCTTGATGACAGCCTGCTATACACAGAATAGAAGTGCATTCAAGTGGTCATAAGCCTTCTATAGCTCATCTTCGTGCTTTCGGTTCACCATGTTATATTCACAGTAATGGGAAGATTAAGTTGAATACCTTCAGCCCTAAGGCTGATGAAGGAGTGTTCCTCGGGTATGGACATCCTTCATATATGGGATATAGGGTACTCAACAAGACAACCCAACTTGTGGAAATTACATGTCATGTTGTTTTTGATGAAGCTACTTTAGTGCGCATGACACTTCAAAAACTGAGTTTGGAGAATCATGAGATTAAGGATGTCAATGAGGAACATAAAAATGGTCTTGATCATAATCAAACAGTTCCTCTGAATAGATCTTTGAATGATAACTCTCAGACTCCGGTTGCTTTGACTGAATCCCAAGCAGTCGAGAGGGTCGATGATGCAAATGTCATCGCTGAGGCCTTAAATACCAAGGAAGCAGACTTAGTTGACGAGCCAACTGCTATTCAAAATCCAGATGCTGATTAGGATGCAGTTCCAAAACAAGGAAGTGAAGTCACTACTGATCAAGGAGACGAAAAAAGTTTCTGAAGGAGAAGAAGAAACAGTTCAAAAATCTGGAAGTGAACTATCCCAAGAGGAACATCCTACAGTTTCTCAAGATCCAGCTACCCGTGCTGAAGCCGTACTTGTGAAGAGGCCAAGTTGGCTAAGAGATCATCCCAAAGAAGCCGTCCTCACTGACATTGAAAATTCTGTTCGAACCAGACAAGGGACAACATTGATGTCTTTCTTCTTATCTCAGATCAAACCAGTGAATATCACAGAAGCTCTTCAATCAACAGATTGGATAAATGCGATGCAGGAAGAACTAAATGAATTCACTCGCAACAATGTGTGGTATCTGGTGGATTGACCTACACATCAGTCTGTGATTGGTACCAAGTGGGTCTTCAAGAATAATGGAGATGAGACCGGTACTATTGTTCGAAACAATATAAGATTGGTTGCAAAGGGATACGCACAATGCGAAGGAATAGACTTCGATGAGACATTTGCTCCAGTTGTCAGACTGGAAGCTATTCGGTTATTCCTTACGTATGCAGCATAACACAACTTCACAGTTCTTCAGATGGATGTGAATAGTGCCTTCCTCAACGGCAAATTAAAGGAAGAAGTCTACGTTGAACAACCCCCAGGTTTCGAGCAAGGAAATCAAGTCTACAAGCTAAGGAAAGCTTTATATGGATTAAAGCAAGCACCTAAAGCATGGTATGAAACTCTCTTTCAGTTTCTGCTCAAAAGTGGATTTGAAAAGGGTGCTATCAATCGAACCTTATTCAAGATCAAAGATGGAGTGGACATCCTACTTGTTCAGATATATGTAGACGACATCTTCAGAAGCAAAAATACCAAGTTATGTGAGAAGTTTGCCCAGCTGATGAAGAATAAATTTCAGATGTGTATGATGGGCAAGATGACATACTTTCTTGGTTTGCAAGTTGATCAGTCTGAAGAAGGGATTTTCATAAGTGAGAAGAAGTATACTCAAGACCTGATCAACAAATTTTGTCCTGAGAAGACAAAATCACTAAGGATTCCTATGAGCACCAGTTCTTAGATCACTCTTGATGAAGAAGGAGAACCTATCAACCCTACAAATTATAGAGGAATTATTGGGTCTCTTCTGTATCTAACTGTCAGCTGTCCAGATATATCTTATTTTGTGGGAGTATGTGCAAGATTCCAGGCGAATCCAAAAAAAGTCTCATATGGAAGCAGCAAAGAGGATCGTGCGATACCTTAAGAGTACAGAGTCACTAGGTATCTGTATCCCAAAACTGATGGAATCATATTAAATGAATTCTCTGATTCGGATTTTGAAGGATGCAAAATCGACAGGAAGAGCACAAGTGGAACATGTCATTTTTTAGGACATAAACTAATCAGCTAGTTTAGTAAGAAACAACATTCTGTGGCTACATCGACCACTGAGGCGGAGTACGTAGCAGCAGCCAATTGTTGTGCTCAAGTGCTTTGGATAAAGCAGCATCTTAAGGATTATGGAATAGACACTGGATGTGTTCCTATCTACTGTGATAACAACAGCACAGTTTCCATTTCAAAGAATTCAGTTCTACATTCCAGGACGAAGCACATCTATATTCGTCATCATTTCATTCGAGACCATGTGGAAAAGGAAGATCTCTTGGTGGAATATATTAGAACTGAAGACCAGCTAGCGGACATCTTTACCAAACCGCTACCTGATGCTCATTTCAAAGAGCTATGCATCAAACTAGGTCTTCTAGTGTTTGATGGTCTCTAAAGAGAAGGAGATGACAATTAATTGTTTCAAGATCATCAAACTGTATATGGTTGAGAAAGTGATTAAGTAAATTACAGTTTGTCGATATTTGTAGCTTGTTGAAGACACTGAAATAAAAGTTCCTTCATTAATCTGGAAATGAGGAGACAAGTCATTCATTCATCCAGAGAAATCAGCTACATTCTTCATTATAAAGAGAAGGATACATTGTCATATCAAGCTACATGGAGTTCACATCTACGGGAAATAGGAGGAAGCACATTTTGAAGGATAGTAGTCAATGGCAATCAGTCTTGTTCCATCTTCCGTGAGGAGAGGGAGCCACCTCTCAATGAGCCAGCCCAGTTGCATGTTGTATGGGATGGTAATCTCAGGAAGATTTTTGAATGCAGTTATCAGGCGGTCGACGATGAAAGCAGCCCAATCTACATCAGCCTGGTCCTCAAATGGCATCATAGCCTTCCATACCAACGGTGAAAAGTACGTATCCTGAGGAGGGTTGTAGACTATCATCTGGTTAATTATGTTAAAAGTTGTCTGATAATGTGGATGGAGAAAATTGCTAGTCACTGTCACTTAGGCCCTATGACATACTTGAGAAAGTCATTCACAGTGATGCCTCCTCGTTTAAGGCCAAACTCAGAGCCAAACTCAGAAGCAAGATAGTCAGCAGTCAAATGGAACTCCTCATCATTGAGAATGAAAAAAATCTCATTCTCCGTGACCGTGGAGTTGTAGGCAAGCACCTTCAATAAATCTCTATGGAAGGAACAAGGTTCCTTACCCACAAATGATTCTAGATGATTGGCCTCCAATTTTCCCAGCACTTCTTTAAAAATGGCCGGAGTACTCCAATTCTGTTGCCAAAATCCATCGTAAACCAGAATCTTGTTCCGGTGGATAGAGATTTTCGCAATACCATTCACTATCTCAGGAGGAGGCTCCATTTTCCTAGAAGATATTACAAAGAAGCAAAGAGACTTGTGCAAATATGAAGTGATAAGTATTACTTCTTGACAAGAGTACTTATTGAAGATTTGAGCGCAAGGATCTGTAGGATTCAAGTCTACGACCAACAACGTTAGTTGTTATTTAATTTGCAGGACCGTTCTTAGGATATCAAGACCAAATTCAATTAAATAAACCATCCCACCCTATTCATGCTCCTACAATAATTAATTGTATAGGGTGGATTCAAGATGATATCTGATCTTCAATCGTTTGATCTACAGATCTAGATCGGAGGAAGAACGACGAAGTTAAATCTGAAGCGGAATGGAATGGATGCTTTGATTGTGTTCCTACAGATTTGATCTTCTGATCTGTTCCCTTGCTCCTTGAAAATCTGGTGAGGTTTATCTACCAAGTTGAATCAGGAAGCCGGAGGATTTGAGCAGAAAACCCTACCCCTGAAGCGCCGCCGATCTCTCTCTCTATCTCATTCAATATTCTGATTTGAATATTAAATTGTATACTGTAGTGGCTACACTGATCCAAGAGAGAAATCATTTATATAGTGTTAGGGTTTTGAGAAACCCTAACCCTAATGGGCTTGAGCAGTTTTTGGGCCAGACCAGGGATCAAATGCAAATAATAAAGTAGGCCCTCTTTATTAATTAATCATTCCTTGTTCAACTCAGAACATAATTAATTAATAAAATATTGTTATAACATTCACCACGGTAACAATGCTGACTCGCCCCTTTATTACCACCTTGTGAGCTCATCAGGGAATGTCACCATCCTCAAACGGATATGCTTACCTATACATCCAGCCCAAGCAGACCCCACACAAATTGCCAACACCCAAAATGCAGATATTAGAGTACATGTAAGACTCGCCACCCTAGCAAATCAAACTGTGGTCAATCCGTGTGTGTCCCTTATCCTTCAGTAAGGTTTAAGATCATAGGAAGTATGTTGGGGATCTGGCTCATTCATATGTCAATGAGAATGGCACAACCCACTATTGATCCCATCAATACATATATATGTACCGACACATCAAGTAGCTAGGATAAGCCCACTTATGAACCAATGTGCCGCAGCTTAAACCAACAGCCTATCCAGGGACTGTTTTAGCTGTGATACTGTTTATATCTCGCTAGGTCAAACGAGCCATATGATCCTCTGTGATCTCCTACACACCATATGGTCATCCCTATCTACGAGATAAATGGATATTTTAATTCGTTATATGTTCACATTTATCAGATAACGAGAATTGTTGATGCAACACATAAATGAAGGCCAGTATACAAACACTTAATCATATAAGATGTCCAGCCTGAGATCTCCATTCCAAGAGCACGAACGTGTTCCTCATAGATCTTCTGAGGCAAGCCTTTTGTAAATAGATCAGCTAGATTCTCTTTCGTATCTATCTTTTGGATTAGCACATCGCCTCTTCCCACGATTTCTCGTATGATGTGGTATTTTCTCTCAATGTGTTTTGAGGCCTTGTGAGTTCTGGGTTCCTTTGAGTTTGCCACTGCACCAGCATTATCACAGTATACTGTGATTGTCTTAGGTAAGCTCGGAACAATATCCAACTCCAGGAGGAAATTCCAGAACCATACAGCTTCTTATGCTGCCTCTGAAGCTGCTACATATTCAGCTTCCATGGTGGAGTCTGCGATGCACTTTTGCTTCGCACTCCTCTAAGATACAACTCCTCCTCCCAAGGTAAACACATATCCAAAGGTCGATCTCTTCTCATCTTGATCCGCCTGGAAATCCAAATCCGTGTACCCAAAAGGACACAAGTTCTCACACTGATATACAAGACATAAGTCTAGTGTTTTCCTCAGATATTTGAGAATGTGTTTCACCGCATTCCAATGCGCCAGCCCGGGATTGGACTGATATCTTGCTACCAAGCCAACAGCATAGCAGATATCTGGTCTCGTACAAAGCATATCATACATGAGACTTCCCACTGCCGAAGCATATGGTACTAAAGACATCTCATCTTTCTCTTTCTCTGTCACAAGACACTTTGACTTTGAAAGGCGCATTCCATGACGGTAAGGCAAGAGGCCTCTCTTTGAATTTTCCATGCTAAAACGAGCCAGCACAGTATCAATGTAAGCACCCTGGGATAAGCTCAACATCATTTTCCTACGATCGCGTATGACTTTGATCCCAAGGATGTAACCAGCATTACCCGACTCTTTCATTTGAAACTGTTCGGATAACCAACCTTTTATGCCGGACAACACCTCCACATTGTCTCCAAATAGGAGAATGTCATCTACATAAAGTGCAAGAAAAACCACACTCCCACTGACACATAAACGGTACACACAACTTTCATTTTCGCATTGTGCAAATCCATAGGACTTGATCACATCATCGAAACGTTTGTTCCATGACCTTGAAGCTTGCTTAAGTCCATATAAGGACTTGTTGAACTTCCAGACAAGCTGCTCTTGATCCTTTTGCACATACCCGTCTAGCTGTTCCATGTAGATGTCACGACCTTCTTCAAGGTACCCGTTGAAGAACGCGGTTTTGACATCCATTTGCCAGATTTCAAAATCCATATGTGCTGCTATAGACAGAAGTATCCGAATGGATTTTAACATAGCAACTGGTGAGAAGGTTTCATCATAGTCAATACCTTCCTTTTGACTATAACTCTTCGCCACCAGCCTGGCCTTAAATGCCGTTATGTTACCACTCGAATCCTTCTTTCTCTTGTATACCCACTTACTGCCTATGGCTCGAAAACCTTCTGGCAGCAAGGATTTCAGGTACACATCCATAGCTGTAATCGATTTTATTTCAGAATCCATGGCCTTTCGCCACTGATCAGCATCCTTGTCTCTCATAGCTTCTTCTTATGTCCATGGGTCGGTATCATTCAGTCCATTTTCAGGGATTAAGTCAGAAGACTCTCCTATGAACATATACCGCTCAGGTTGCCGAGACAACCTCCCACTACGACGAGGCCCTTTTAATGTGTCTGTGTCTGGTGCAATCACTTGTGATTCACCATCTTGCACAGGCGGCCGTGCACCTGGTTCCATACCCAACTCAGGTATGCTCAGGTTTCCATGGGGTTCTCCTGATGGATTTGAATTGTTCTCTTCAATTTCTTGAAGTACAATCTCGCTCTTGGTCTTTTGGTTCCTTATGAATTCATCTTCCAGATATCTTGCGTTGATACTCACAACGACTTTCTGGTCATCTGGATCATAAAAGAAACCACCCTTTGTTTGTCTGGGATAGCCCACAAACAGCATTAACTTAGACCTTCCTTCTAATTTGTCAACTTCCTTATTCAGCATGTATGCTGGACAACCCCACACTCTTAATCTGGACAACACTGGTTTATGTCCATACCATAGTTCAATCGGAGTTTTAGGAACTGATTTAGAAGGAACTAAGTTAATCAAGTACGTCACTATTTCTAGTGCATACCCCCAAAAGGAAATGGGCAGGCTGGCATAGCTCATCATTGACCTAACCATTTCTAACAGAGTCCTGTTTCTTCTCTCTGCTACACCATTCTGCTGAGGGGTGCCAGGTGCGGTCCACTGGGAAGTAATCCCTTGATCTGCCAGATACTGGAGAAAATCATTGCTGAGGTACTCCCCACCACGATCAAATCGCAGTGTCTTTATGGTCTTGTTTAACTTCTTCTCTACCTTAGCCTTGAATACCTTGAATTTCTCAAGGCATTCAGACTTGTAGTGAAGTAGATAAACAAATCCTTATCTAGAGTAGTCATCTATAAAGGTGACAAAGTATCTGTGCCCACCACGGGCTTGTGTTGACATAGGTACACACAGATCAGAGTGGATGAGATCCAACAAGTCATTTGCTCGAGACTCACTTGCCTTAAAAGGCCTTGTCGTCATCTTGCCCTCTATACAAAATTCACAAACTCTATGTGGAACTACCTGGATTGGGTCCATAATTCCATGATCAACGAGTTTCTTGATTCTTTTAAGATTGACATGACCGAGTCTCAAGTGCCAAAGATATGTTACATCCTCACTAGAAGAAAAATCTTCTTTTTTGTTGGTTAGACAAATTATATGCCTCTTTCACTGTCGGTTTGTTTGAACATGTGATAACATAAAGAGAATCTTTCAGTGACCCGTGACAGACAAAAACGTTATTTCTCATGATAGAAACATCTCTACCAAAAATAACAGAAAATCCATCATCAAAAAGTTCGGAAACTAAAATCAAGTTTCACCAAAAAGACGGCACAAACAAAACATCTCTTAGTGTTAAAACATTATTCCCAAAACATAAAGTAACATCTCCAATTGCTGCAGCAGAGACTCTAGCAGCATTTCCCATGGAGATGGTAACCTCGCCATCTTCAAGCTCTCTATTCAGCTTGAACCCCTGCATAGAGTAACAAACATGATCAGTAGCTCCAGTTTCCACTATCCACGAATGGATAGAAACTGATGCTAAACATGTTTCATTGACTAGTGCAGAAGATGACGTACCTTGTCCCTTGTTGACAAACACCGGAAAATTTACTTTACAGTGACCTTTCCTTTTGCATGCAGAACAAACCTTTCTTTTGTAAACTTTGCCTCCAAATCTTTCTATAGGAACATCACTAGTCGATTCCTTCATGCTCACATCATTTACACTCGGAAGTGGAAAGTGATAGTCAAGCACAACAGTAGACAAGGAGTCATTGATCTCTTGAGTAGCCTCCAAGAAACTGATCAATTGATCCAGAGTGAACACCTTGTCTTTGACTATGGAGGTGAAGTCATAGAATGATTCTGGAAGCTAGTCGTATATGACATCAGTGAATAACTGATCATTCATATTTCCACCATTTAAGATATAGAATCTTCTGAGGTGATCCATGTGCAGCACATGCTCCCTAACATTACCACCATGTGTCATCTTACAGTTCACAATTCTCATTATGAAGTCGGCACTGGCAGTCTGTCCAAGCCTACCATAAGTCATAATCAGGTCTCTCCAAATCTCAAAAGCGTCAGTACAATACTGATACTTGAGCTGGAGCTCCTCAATCATGGATGACCTGAGCATTGATAATAACTTATCGTTGTTCGTTATCCATTATTCTTGATTCTTTTAAGATTGACATGACCTCATCGCATTAGAACTGGTGAGGGACCCCTAACGTAAGCTACCCGAGTAGTCATTTACGCTTCGAGATGCCCCACTTCCAATGAGAAGTCATATTTGTGGATGTCTATAGATCTTGGTTAGAAAAGAACCAAAATCCAGCTTAGTATTTTTAATTCTAAAGGTTTTATGCGCACACATTATTTTATGTTCCCATAAATTATGTCACACCCAAAATTCTATCATAAACTAATATGATCCCAGAATTATAAAGATAATTTAAAACATAAAATAAATCACATAAGACATGCTCAAAAATTAAATTGCAACATGCTTATAGAAGTAAATAATTAAAGCTAATAAGCATGCTTTCCTATAATTTACTAGTGCGCACATAATAAATCACATCAGTACGAGATATAATTAAATAAACAAATAAAATTTCTCATGGCCCCTCAGATGCGATTACAACTGAAAAATAAATTATATCTAACTATTACAAGATTTAATTTGATTACAGATCTTCAAGTTGGGCTCCCACTCTTTAATCTGAATCTGCAACACTTGGGCTGAAATTATGGTTTCAGAGATTCAGGCTGCCGTCGGGTCAACGTGCCCGTATCAAACCCTAGCAGCGAAACCCTAGCATCAAACTAGGGTTTCGGCTGCTTCCCTTCAGCCCACCGATGCCGTCGACACCCAGCCGCCACCTGCGGCTGGCTTGCACCGCCAGGAGGTCGCCGCCGTCCCAGCAGCTCGCCACCATCGTCACCGGTCATCCATGCAGCGAGGAAGCCAGCCGAGCAGAAGCGACATGCGCAGGGCGCGGCCCAGCCGCGCACGGCGCAACCCTAGGGTTGCAGCCGCACGCCGCTGCCACCCACGATGTCGCTGCCGCCGTCTGCTGCCCGCCTCCGCCTACTGCTCGGCCCCGACGGCTGGCCGCCGCCTGCAGCCAGGCTGAACGCGCGCGCACACATGGGGAAACGCGGCCCAGCCGCGCATGGCCAAAATCCTAGGGTTTGTCGTGCGCCGCCGCCGTCGACTCCCACCATGCCATGTTCTTTGTTCTTCAATTCTCGTCCTTCTCTCTGGATCTAATTTTACAAATTTGAAATAAAATAATACAAAGTAGATCTAAATCTATTACAATGAATTTCCCTATCAAATCTAACCACAGATTTTCTCGTGGTGAAAAACAGATCAAAAAAACGAGAAGGCTACGAGAACAAAACATACACAACAATTTAAATCCATCCATGAACATACAAATTTATTTAATTGAATTTATCATTGATAGAGCGTAAGAACTGGAACCTGGCTCTGATACCAATTGTAGGATTCGAGTCTACGACCAACAACGTTAGTTGCTATTTAATTTGCAGGACCGTTCTTAGGATATCAAGACCAAATTCAATTAAATAAACCATGCCACCCTATTCATGCTCCGACAATAAATAATTGCATAGGGTGGATTCAAGATGATATCTGATCTTCAATTGTTAGATCTACAGATCAAGATCGGAGGAAGAACGACGAAGTTAAATCTGAAGCGGAATGGAACGACTGCTTTGATTGTATTCCTACAAACTTGATCTTCTGATCTGTGCTCTTGCTCCTTGGAAATCTGGTGAGGATTATCTAGCAAGTTGAATCAGGAAGCCAGAGGATTTGATCAGAAAATCCTCCCCTTGAAGCGCCGTTGATCTCTCTCTCTATCTCACTCAATATTCTAATTTGAATATTATATTGCATACTGTAGTGGCTACACTGATCCAAGAGAGACATCCTAATGGGCTTGAGCAGTTTGTGGGCCAGACCAGGGAACAAATGTAAATAATAAAGTAGGCCCTCTTTATTAATTATTTCTTCCTTGTTCAACCCAGAACATAATTAATTAATATAACATTGTTTTAACCTTCACCACGGTAACAATGTTGACTCGCCCCTTTATTACCACGTTATTAGGAACGGGTTGCATTAAACTAACATGATCCACATATTTAAGGTTTTAGACATTCATTAATTAATTTTGTTTATGACAATCAACCATAATTAATTAATATCTTGTTTCCTGATTAATACCACTCATTCCTTTTCTCTTATTCTTGAAAAAATCATTCAGCCTGCAGGACTTAGCATAAAGAACCTTGTGAGCTCATCAGGGAATGTCACCATCCTCAAATGGATACGCTTACCTATACATCCAGCCTAAGCAGACCCCACACAAATTGCCAACACCCAAAATGCAGATATTAGAGTACATGTAAGACACGCCACCTTAGCAAATCAAAGTGTGCTCAATCCGTGTGTGTCCCTTATCCTTCAGTAAGGTTTAAGATCATAGGAAATATGTTAGGGATCTGGCTCATTCATATGTCAATGAGAATGGCACATCCCACTGTTGATCCCATCAATACATAAATATGTACCGACACATCAAGTAGCAAGGATAAGCCCACTTATGAACCGATGTGCCGCAGCTTAACCCAACAGCCTATCCAGGGACTGTTTCAACTGTGATACTATTTATATCTCGCTATGTCAAACGAGTCATATGATCCTCTGTGATCTCCTACACACTATATGGTCATCCCTATCAACGAGATTAAAGGATATTATAGTTCGTTATATGTTCACATTTATCAGATAGCGAGAATTGTTGATGCAACACATAAATGAAGGCCAGTATACAAACACTTAATCATTTATGCTTTTTGTATACAATCCCAACAGGATCGATGAATCAGAATTAAATGTTCTGCATCTCATTACTCCAGAATAGACGTAAAGACAAAGGCTGCCGGAAGCTAAAGAAGTAGACTTTTAAGAAATTGGTCCTTAGATGTATGGCTACGATTTCAAGGCTACATTTTTTTTAAAGAAGGAAATTCAGATTCTGCGAATTTCAAGAGTTTAAATCACATACAAGTGCATAATGTGTACAACTAGCGAAACTGTACTGTCATACTCTGTATCTCAAGACTGAAAAGATAAAGCATCTTCATTTCATCAACCAGAGGTACACTATTGAAGCGAAAATTCTACAATGAACAAAAGAAATGAAGTATCATTCCTAGTTAAAGAGAAGGATGAGGTCTCAGGGGATGGAAGTCAAAATCCCTTTGGTTGGTTGGGCCTTGCGTGAGGGATGGGAATTTCTGTTCCAGAAGCTAGCTCAGCTGCATCCCATTAGGAATTGGAACGTTTGGGAGAAGCTCCAAAGAACCCCGCACCTCTTTGAAGACGAATGCAGCCTAGTCAACTTCCTCTTCACCTTCAAAGGCAATCATTGCCTTCCAGACAGCCGGAGAAAAGTCCAGATCTAGCAGAGAGTTGCCGACGATCATATGGTTGATAATATCGAAAACCACTCTATATATAGGCATCAGCCAAAATGTCGAGGCCCTTGGGTGGAAATCAGCATCAGCCTCCCTCCATCTACGCCAGGCAGACCACTCTGGCAATGTCACACCTTCGAAACAGCTCTTAACTAGAGTGCGACCTCGAGGGAGCCCAAAGTCCTTAGAAAAGGAATCAGGAGTCCAACAAACCAGCTGGTCATTGACGACGCCAGTGATTTCACCCTCTCCTGAGATGAGGCTGGAGTAGGCAAACGTCCTCAGGACATCATTTTGAAATTTATGTGGCCTTAGGCTCACAAACTTGTCCAGACCGTTGGCTCGTAAACCCCTCATCACTTCATCATGCACCTGAGGTTCAGATACATACTTGACGGCACTAAAATTGATCACTCAAAAGTAATGCGTCTCAAGTAAGAAAATATCAATCCAAGGATCCTCTCGCTTTGCCCAAAGGAATACCATTTATTCGTGAGGATTCTTATAGCTAGGCAAATTCAAGTTGATGAGTTTTTGTTCTATTTTCCTAAGATCAAATTTAAACTAACAAAAGCAACAATAAGGCAACAATCAAACGCATATTTCATCAATTGATATTTTAAAACAATTCTTCAAGTTTGTTATCAATATGGTAGAACAAGTCTCACAAATGCTCAAAGGAGAAAGAACGGATGTTGATAAGGATGTAGGAGTGATCCAATTGAGTTCAATTATGGTGCAAACCTATTAAATTCCCAGATGGATGGACTATTACCCTACACTAGCCAACCCCCATCACGACGAGTTAACCGTAGATGAAACTGGAAACCTCAAACCGCTACGTTATCAGCTCCTAATTCACACCTAAAAGCTCATAAATCATTATCCTATGCCCTTCCTCCCCATACGGATTGCATCGAGGAACAGAAGAATTCACACTATTCGCGACACTCCTATCCGCGTGTTGGCTGCAATATTCGTGTCAATTAACACCTAGATTGGCTATTACCTACACCTAGGTTCATATGAACAAGCTCTAGTGCGATTCAATTTCAAATAGGAAAGTAAACATGCATAATTAAACCTAATTTTCTCACACCTTAATCCAAATCAACATCCAAGGAAGTTTAGAATCCCATACTTATCTTGTTCAACATTACAATATCCATATGAAAGCAAAACATTACAAGAGATAGGTTTAGATGAATTTCTTCCCCTAATTGAGCACTTTGATCTTGATCTGCTGATGACGGTGAAAATTGCAACACTTTATCACATTAAATTTATCAATCCAGGTTCTTTCAATTCGCTCTAATGAACATCATTTACTCGTTTGAAGGAACTTATAGCTAGGGAAGCACAAGTCGTTGAGTGTTTATCTAACTAGGCAAAAATAATAACAAACCTTGCATAAATGAAATAAAGCATAAATCCAATCATATTCAATTATCTTCCAATGTTCAAGCATTCAATTCTCTCCAATTAGGTAGAAGAAGTATCAAGTGCAACAATGAGATAAGAGTGAGTATTGAATGAATGTCAATTGTGTCTAGTTTGAGTCAAATCATGTTGTAAACCATGTTTAATCCCTAGGAGATTGATCAATCGACCCTACACTCATTAACCCCTTGTCACGGCGAGCTAACGGTTGATGATGCTAAGACTCGCAAACAGCTACGTTATTAAGCCCTAGACCACTCCAAATGGAACATCATTTATCGCCCTACGACCTAGCACCGCACAAGGATTGGAGCTAAAATCGTTTGAATCTACACTATTCACGACAATTCCGCCCGCGTTTTGGCTGCAGCGTTCACGTGAACTACCTCCTAAGCTGGCTATTACCTACACCTAAGAGGTAAGGAACAAGTTCTAGTGCAATTCAAGCTCTCAAAGGAAAGTAAGCAATCAAAATTCAATCTCAATTCAACACAATATGCATCCAATCAATACTCACAATAGAGTTTAGTTCCTCATACCTTCAATTGTGTACAATACAATAGAGAAAATGAGAGAATCCATTACAAATTGATAGATCAAATGATGATCTTCCTCAATTGTCTTCCTTGTACTCAATCTACCTCTTGATCTTCCTTGATCTTCACCAAATGTAGAGGAATGTGGCCTAGATCTCCTTTAATGTGGATGGGGATTCTTTGGAAGATGGTTTAGGTGAGAATTCTCGTGACGGTTCTTTGGATTTCGACCAAAAGTTCTTTTAAAATTTGAAAATCCCCCTTTTATAAATGAGCTAACAGGGCCTCGGATCGCACGGTCGAAGTATGGCTTGCCCGGTCGAAGCTTGAAACTGCCAAAATGCTGGGAAACCCGCTCTAGCTCGCTCAGTCGGATTTGGCTCGACCGAGCCTGCTCTCTATTAGCAAGGCTCGATCGAGCCTGCTTAGCTCGGTCGGTCGAGCTCTCTGTCCGGCTTGGCTCGGCCGGTCCTGCTCTGCTTGGTCGGTCGAGCTCTCTGTCCGGCTTGGCTCGGCCGGTCCTGCTCTGCCCAGCCGGTCAACGCCTCCAAACTCCAAACTCGTGCGATTTGCCTCCAAAACTCCACCAAAAATGCTAGTTTATGCTCAAAACTCATCCTACAACATTCAAAATAGAAAAATATGAAAACACAACGAAAGAACAACAAAAACATATGATATGAGGGTAAAATGGCCACAAACATGCACGCTCAGATATCAAAAATTAGGTCATTTTACACACATATCATAATCCCCCAAACTTGAACCTTTGATTGTCCTCAATCAAAACAAAGTAAAGCAATCCATTAACCTCATGAAACAACCTCACAGCTCATCTTGATTATCTTGGCATGCTCTAGTCAATCAAGATTATCACCTAACTTCGTGACACGATTAATGCTAACGACTTGAACCACTCATCAATTTTGGATAAAGAAATGAAAGCACTCCATCACGTGTTTAGGAATGATGAGAATCACTCAATCACAAGATATCGAGCTCAATTTCCATAGGCTTGCATCTATTCTCACCACTATACTACAACGAGTTCGCTTCTAAAATCAAGAAGGTCTTTGTTTTCGGTTATAACGTGGTTTACTAAAAGTTAGGTGGTTTTGGGCTAAAGTGACTAATATCTCCATTTCCCAAAACACCAAAACTTATTCTCTTCGAACCACTTCAAACCCAAGGCTATTTCATTCACAACATTTTTCTCTCTCTCTTTTTTTTTCTTTTCCATCTCTTCCCTTTTTCATCTCTTTTCTCTTCTCTTTTTTTTTCTAACACCATCATTCATTCATTCATGGTGCCTTTCTTTCTTTTTTTCTTTTTCTTCTCTCTTTCTTTTTTCTCAAGCACCCAAAAATTTTGTTGGTGCTTCATTTTCCAAGGATTCACATCAATCCTCCATTTTATACCTTCCATGCCTCAACACTTGCAATACAAAGATGTCAAATAATTCACAACCCAACTCTCATCACCGTATTCACCGTCATACACTCTTTCCACCCAAAATTTGTCCTAATAATCTCAAAAGAAATCCACCATTAAAGCACAATCACGGGGGTCAAAGATATAAAAGGCAAAATTATGATAACAACCACCTTATACTCCCGGAATGAAAGGTAAGACTAAGAATCGATGGCATAATATAATTTTTTAGTTACCAAACTCATGCCAAATAGATAGAGAATAAATGCAAGTTCTAGATCTTGTGCTCTCAATCTTGCCACTCACAAACAAAAAAGATATGACAATATCATGGCTCAAATCTCACAGCTTTTTGTTAAGTCCTATGCATTAACCACACACAAAACTCGGCAATTCAAAAGTTCAACTAAAGCATGCCTTGACAAATAGATTCCGCCCTATCATTGGTCAAAGTAAATATCAAGCTTACTAAGTAAATCATGATTCAACCCTCAAGTTCTTGTTTGGGTTCATCACACACACACAAGCAAGCACACAACAGCCTAACAACAATCTTCATACCATGAAACAATTGTAATGAAACTAGTTGGCAAAAGAAACGATAGAAAGCATTACCCATCGGTAGACACGATCAAGCCCCTCTCCCATGCCTTATTTGTACCTACTACAAGTCAACACAAACACCACCAAACTATTGAGCGTAAACAAGCCTATTAAGTTCTCATTTCCACTGACTTTCCACAAACCAAACATCAACAAAAATAAGATAATCTCCACCAGCTCCACCATTCATACCAAATCCTTCAACATATCCACAAACCATACCAAATAGAAAGAATTCAATCTCATGCAAGCTCGCTAATAATCCATCAAACATATCATTCAATTAAAAACCAAAATATCCGAACAACATCCACTTCCAAATCCATCATTCAAAACCAAAGTAGAAGTAGATCAATACCATTATACAACCCAATCGAAGATCAAATCATTTAAAATCAATTCAAACTAAACTAAGATAAAGAGATAGAGAAGAGAGTAAACCAAAGCACCGAATACAGACCATTCCCCCCAAACTTAGTGAGACTAAGTTTGTCAAATAGGTAGGCGGTGTGTCATCACTCCTCCATATCCTTCCAACGTTCCTACAAAGGAAATCAAACAACTACATCACTAAAGAAGATAAGGAGGTAAGAGAGAAGAAGAGTAAACTGAAACCAGCAACCGACACATTCCCCCAAACTTAGTCAAGTTAAACTAAGCTTCAAAAATAGTCGACGGTAATCAATCACTCCTCATACTCCAAACGCTCCCCCTAGCACATGTAATTCAAGTGATTAACAAACAAACATACAAGAAACATTATTAACACTATCTAGCAAGGATTTAAAACGAATGAAAGAAAAACAGTTGGGTTGCCTCCCAACAAGTGCTTCCTTAACGTCGATAGCTAGATGACCTTACCACATCATCCATTATCAAAAATCTTGTGGGTTTTTAATACACCTTTCTCCCTTAATCTGCATTTACTTGGGAGCAATTTGTCCAAGGCGATCTTTCTTTCACCCCCTTCATCTCTCCAAGGAGGATTGATTATCTTGTCGAACTCAAATTGCATGAATAAGTGCTCATTCTTTGAAGTATTCTTCAAGCCATTCTCCAAACTAATCCCCACATCAAGAAAATCATTGATCCACTCATCCAATGCACTCACCATTCTCTCCTCAACCTTTTCTACTTTGTCTATCACTCGTGAAGGAAATCTAAGAATCACATCGCCACATACACTTTCTGACATAATTTCCTCATCATGTTTTTCTCCTTCATCATTTCGTACCAAGGCCGGAACTTCTTTCAGCACCTCAAGTGAAGGTATCTTAAGATCACCATTCTTCTCACTTTCAATGTGTATCTTCTCCTCCTCGGTGCCATCATCCTCTTTCTCTTCTTGAGGTAACTCTTTATCTTCTTTCTTTGATTCTTCTTCTTGTATCTCCTTTACTCTTATATCTTGAATTCTTACTTCCTTAAGAACCATTACCGCATCCTCACATTCATCGTCCAAAATTTCATCAATCTCCTCACAACTTCCTTCGAGACCTATTTCCTTGTCAATTGGATATTCTTCCACTCGAGGTTTCTCACTCACCTTCTTCAAGATATCGAATAGTTGCATTCTTAACTTCAAAATCCTTCCCTCGAGCTTATCCGGTTTCCTCTCGAAAGATTCCCGAGATGATCTTGCTTCTCTAACTCTTTCATGATCACGGCTACCCCATTCATGACAATGAACTCTGGTTATGGATGGATTCCAAGTATGGTTCTCATAACGTCTACATGGAGAGTAGCCATTATATGGGGGAAAGTTCATGTTGTTCTGGAGGTCACAATTCCCCCATTTATCTCTATATATTTCATTACTACACTCCTTTTCTTCATAGCCCCAATTCTGCTTCACCTTCCGATCATGTGTCCTCTCTTCCATCCATGGGTAGCTTCCTTTAAATACCAACCGGATTGGCCTCCTCGGTCGTTGTCTCACAACCGTCTTTGCTCTCATCTCATCCAATTCCCTTTGGAGATTGTTAAGCCTCTCCGAGTGAGTTCCTCGATGATTCTCCATTTGACACCTACAATAGTCCAACAACCTCAAAGTAACACAAAATAGTAATTAACAAACAACTTTCGACAAGACATATTTACAAACACCTATAAAACTTCACAAAAGCCAATTACAAAACTAAAACAATCTAACAAGCAAAGTTCGAACAATTAGCAAACAAATGTTAGAAACAATATTCACACAAGCAATTCATCAAACACCTAGCATACACTTCTTCAAACTTTCAATAATTTCGCTAGACCTACTAGAAGATTCCCCGGCAACAGCGCCAAAAATGTGATGATGGTGAAAATAGCAACACTTTATCACGTTAAATTTATCAATCCAGGTTCTTTCAATTCGCTCTAATGAACATCATTTACTCGTTTGAAGGAACTTATATTTAGGCAAACACAAGTCGTTGAGTGTTTATCTAACTAGGCAAAAATCATAACAAACCTTGAATAAATGAAATAAAGCATAAATCCAATCATATTCAATTATCTTCCATAGTTCAAGCAATCAATTCTCTCCAATTAGGTAGAAAAAGTATCAAGTGCAACAATGAGATAAGAGTGAGTATTAAATGAATGTCAATTGTGTCTAGTTTGAGTCAAATCATGTTGTAAATCATGTTAACCCCTAGTCACGGCGAGCTAACGGTTGATGATGCTAAGACTCGCAAACAGCTACGTTATTAAGCCCTAGACCACTCCAAATGGAACGTCAATTATCGCCCTACGACCTAGCACCGCACAAGGATTGGAGCTAAAATCATATGAATCTACACTATTCACGATGATTCCGCCCACGTTTTGGCTGTAGCGTTCAGGTGAACTAGCTCCTAAGCTGGCTATTACCTACACCTAAGAGGTAAGGAACAAGTTCTAGTGCAATTCAAGCTCTCAAAGGAAAGTAAACAATCAAAATTCAATCTCAATTTAACACAATATCCATCAAATCAATAATCACAACAGAGTTTAGTTCCACATACCTTCAATTGTGTACAATACAATAGAGAAAATGATAGAATCCATTACAAATTGATAGGTCAAATGATGATCTTCCTCAATTGTCTTCCTTGTACTCAATCTACCTCTTGATCTTCCTTGATCTTCACCAAATGTAGAGGAATATGGCCTAGATCTCCTTGACTGTGGATGGGGAGTGTTTGGAAGATGGTTTAGGAGAGAATTCTTGTGACGGTTCTTTGGAATTCGACCAAAAGTTCTTTTAAAATTCGAAAATCCCCCTTTAATAAACGAGCTAACAGGGCCTCAAATCGCCCGGTCGAAGTATGGCTCGCCCGGTCAAAGCTGGAAACTGTCAAAATGCTGGGAAACCCGCTCTAGCTCGCCCGGTCAGATTTGGCTCGATCGAGCCTGCTCTTTGTTGGCAAGGCTCGATTGAGTCTGCTCAACTAGGTCGGTCGAGCTCTCTGTCCGGCTTGGCTCGGTCGGTCGAGCTCTCTTTCCAGCTTGGCTCGGCCGGTCCTTCCTTGCTCGGCCGGTCGACGCTTCCAAACTCCAAACTCGTGCGATTTGCCTCCAAAACTCCACAAAAAATGCTAGTTTATACTCAAAACTCATCCTACAACATTCAAAACACAAAAACACGAAAGCAAAACGAAAGAACAACAAAAACATATTCTATGAGGGTGAAATGGCCACAAACATGCATGCTCACACATCGAAAATTAGGTCATTTTACACACATATCATCTACCCCCTTGGATCTTCAATTCTTCTTCAAGGATGATGGTTAAGCTCCTTGAAACCTTTGGTGAGGTTTGGAAGGGAAATGTAGAGGGAATCCTCGAGAGAATTTAGGATATTTTCGTGTAGATTTGACAAAAGTCCTCAAAATAACCATTTTTCCCCTTTTTATAATGATCTAGTAGAGCCTCGGGTCGCCCGGAATGAAATGAGATTTCTCAGGTTATCTAGAAACAGAGAAACCTCCTCTTAGCACGATGCAGATCGACCGAGCAAGACATTGCTCGACTGAAATCTGCCTCTGAAATTGCAGATCGGTCCAGCACTGCAGAGATTGCCCGGGATCTTCCTCTGAAACTCTTGGATCGACCGATCTCTGCTGGATCGGCCGAGAATCTCCTCAGAAACGTCCGGATCGGTTGGTCTTCTACAGGATCAGGCGATTTTCCTCCAAAATCAAGCCGAAGATGCTGAATTTGGCTCAAAACCTAACCTACACCATCTGAAACACAAAAACACGGAAACACAACACAAAGAATACAAAAACCTATGATATGGGAGTAAAATGAGTGCAAAAATGCATGCACAAACATAGAAATAAAGATCATTTTATGCACATATCATAATCCCCCAAACATGAACCTTTGATTGTCCTCAATCAAAATAATGTAAAACAATCATTGTACCTCGAGAAATTACCTCATAGCTCATCTTGATTATCTTAGCATGTCCTAGTCAAACGAGATTATCACCTAACTTTGTAACATGGTTAATGCTAAGGACTCAAACCACTCATCAAAATTTGGATAAAAGCAATGAAATCACTCCCTCACGTGTTTAGGGACGATGAGAATCACTCAATCACAAGATATCGAGCTCAATTTCCATAGGCTTGCATCCATTCTCACCACTATACTACAATGAGTTAGCTTCTAGAATCAAGAAATTCTTTGTTTTGGTTATAACGTGGCTAGATAATTGGTAGGTGGTTTTAGGCCAAAGTAACTAAACTCCTCAGTTTCCCAAGAATCCCCAAAAACATTATCATCAACCACTAAACTCGAGGCTTATTCCATTCTCAAATCTTTCTTTCTTTTTTCTTTTTCTCACATTTTTTTTCTTCTTTCTTTTTTTTTTCTTTTCCCATGACACCACCATTCATTAATTTTGGTGGATGCCTTTTTCTCTATCTCTCTCTCTCTTTTTTTTTCTTTTCTTTTTCAAACACTTGCACCAATTTTTTCGTAGGTGCATAATTTTACAAGGATTCACAACAATCCTTCATTCCTTTCATTTCATGCCTCATTCATTGCAAACCAAATACCAAACAATTCCCAACCCATCTCACATCACTGTATTCACCCCCATTCTCTCTTTTTCCCCCCAAACTTGGTCCTAATAATATCAAAGAAAATTCTCCAATAAAGCTCAATCACGGGGATCAAAGATATGAAAGGCAAATGATTTTCAAATTAAACACCTTATACTCACGATGTGTAAGGTAGGACTAAGAATCGATGGTCTAATATCATTTTCTAATTACCACACTCATGCCAAATAAATCGAGAATAAATGCAAGTTCTAGATTCTCGTTCTCAATCTCGCCTCTGTCAAACAAGATAGATATGACAATATCAATGCTCAAAACTCACAGCTTTTTTGTCAAATCCTATTCATTAACCACACACAAAACTCGGCAATTCAAAAGTTAGACTTAGACATGCTTTGACAACGAGATTCCACCCTATCATTGGGTAAGGTAAAATTCAAGGTTCACTAAGTAAATCATGGTCCAATCTCAAGCTAAATTTGGGTTCATCACACACACACAAGCACACAACATTCCTAAACAACAACTACATGTAATGCAACAAATCTAAATAGCAAGAGAGCGATAAAATGTGTTACCCATCGGTACCCATGATCGAACTGCTTCTCCAATGCCTTATGTACCTACTAAACAAACACAAACACCACAAAATTATTGAGCAACATTCATTCCATTAAATTCTCATTTCCACGAATCGAACCACAAAACAATTAATTAAGAAATATAGACAGTATCCAGTAGCACAACCATTCAAATCAAACCATTCATCATTACACAAACCAAGCATAATAGGAAGTAGTCAATCATGCTAGGTCATTAATGATTCGATTCCAAAATCATAAACAAACAATAACAATCATAAACCATATTCACTTTCAAAACCTCTTTCCACCATCATTCCACTATCCAAAATCTATACACATAAATCATTTTTCTACTAGCACCACCAAACATACCATCAAAACCAATAATCAACCAACAAATAAATCAAACCTATGAAAACATCCATTAATATCATCCAAACATCCATCCAAGGTAAAATATCAATATTAAGTACAACCAAATCGAATTCAAATGTAAGGGTTAGAAATCATCCATCAACTAAAACTAAACTAACATAAAGATAAAGGATAGGGGAGAGGAATAAACCAACAGACCGACTACCGGCACATTCCCCCAAACTTAGTCAAGTGAGACTAAGTTTGTCAAAAAGGTAGGTGGTGCTCGTCAATCCCCTTGGTCCTATGGTGGCTAGTCACGACGGCGACGTTGAGCAGAAATGGGAACCTCGTCCTCTCGCTGATCAACAATCAATCGAATAACATCCAAATGCTCCTCAGAATTCATCAACAAATTAGATTTGTCCTTCAAGTCATCAACTTCAGTCAATGCAGAATTGGGCAACTCATTTCCCAACTCCCCAAATTTATAAAAATAACATTCTCCAAATTGAGATGGAACCAAAAACGCCTTTGCAACCAAAGAAGTAGTATTAAGAAGCAAACCAGGAGTAAAAACACCAGACACATCAACACCAAAGAAGTCGATAATAGGTATCAACAACCCGCCACCTCAAATCAATGCAGTATCTGACTTAAATGTGTTATTCCAACTTTCCATCAACTAACCTCCAAGGGAGAATTTCTTTCCATGCAACAAAGCAAACAAAAAATGGAAGTCTAAGATATCAACCACACCAGATCCATCAAAACCACAAGACCATCCCCCTTCGGATAACAGGATTCTTAATAATAGATGACCTAAGAGACTTAATATCTAACACATCCAAAGTTTGAACTCCTGAAATAGACTCCTAAAATTCAACAGGATCAAGATCTTCAAAAATAAACTCAGACTCCTCATGACACCCAAAAATCCTATCAATTTCTTGCCTACTCAAGAAGACTCCTGACCTTCAAGTTTGAATTTCACCAATACCGGAAGACTATTTGCGCTCCAAGTAACACAAACTGAAGCTAAGAATTCCTTGGTCAACCTCTTATAAGCCAGCCAATTCCCATAAAGAAATTTCCTCCATCCGATGCCAGTGAAGAGATTCCGAACATCTTTCTTCAAACCCAGTGCTTCTAAAGTGTCCCTACAGAGATATGTAGTTCCCACAACCTGCCTTCTAACCAGACTCCTGAAACTTGCAAATTCTTCATCATCAAATCCTTCTGGGTGATGTATCGAAAAAGAAGAACTCCTCCTTGTTCCTTCACTGTTCATGATAAACACATTCAACATTTAAGATCTTTCGATTCAGAGAAAAGAAACACAAATAGGGAGTTTAGAAGAGGAATTTTGGCAGAAAATAGAAATGGGGCAGAATGAGCCCTAGAATTTGTATTTAAATCCGCGTAGAGATCAGCCGATCCAAGGAAGGATTGATGCGGCTAAAAGTTCAATGGAATTAAACTCTCAACCACACAAA
>JAPKLW010000193.1:762562-809738 GCA_026898455.1 Plectranthus barbatus
CCAAGCATAAATACATCAATAAAATGCACAGATTGAGTGTTTATCAATTTAACGCATTATTGGGGTTTGCATAGGAGAAATTCGGGTGAAAGCGGTTAGAAGGGTAATAAAACATATTTCCCGGAGGGTTGTATTGAGGTCTCCAGTTGTTATACCTCATTCTTGGATTTACAAAGTTCACGCTCTCCGGGTATCCTTCTTCATACTTCATCATCATCACATCTCCCCTTCTACTTCCCGAAGTAGACAATGCATCAAGTTTCTTTTGCATCATGGCTATCTCTTCTTTTAACTCATCACTCTCCTTCATCTCATTCACCATCTTGACTGATCGATAATGTTTTCTTTCTCTTGGCCAATGATAACTATTTTCCGCCATCTTTTTTGTGGTCCCCTATGCTTCATCTTCCTCTTGATCGAGGAAAGCACCTCCCGAAGAGGAATCCATCATAATCTTTGTCTCATAGTTCAAACACCCATAAAACTGGCAAATTTGCTGACTCCTTGAGAGTCCATGCCTTGGACACTTCCAGAGTAACTCCTTAAATCGGTCCCATGCTTCATAGAGTGGTTTATCATATCTCTGACTGAACGATGTAATCTCAGCTCGTCTCTTCAATGTGAGACTGGTAGGAAAGAACTTAAACAAAAACTTCTCACGAAGTTCCTCCCATGTAGCTATATTCGACTTATCCAGCCCTTCAAACCAGTGACGAGCACCATCTCACAAGGAAAAAGAGAACACCCGCAACCGTATTTGATCATGGGGTACCTGATTAATCTTTATCGTATCTGTGATCTACAAAAACCTTGAAATGTGGACATTAGGGTCTTCGGTCACATGCCCCCAAAACTGATTTTTTTGAATCATCTGGACCAACTGTGGTTTTATCTCAAACTGTGTGGCGTTCACTCCCAACCAAAAACCACCGGTTACTTGCTCACCTAGCAGTCTAAATAGATTTTGAAGCGGCCTTCTTGGTTCGTTCCTTTCATAAATTATGGCCGTCATAAGTTCCAACTGCCTTTCCAGCTCATCAATCCTTCCAGTCTCATGTTGGTTCTCTATTCCAACTCTTTCACCTTCAAATCTTTCTTGGATTTTTTGTTCTTCTATCAAACGTGCCTTCGACCTTGTTATCATAAACTACTTACAAAATCCAACAACAATTCTCAAATAAAAGACACAAACCAATAGCAAAATAACAAAAAACTAATCAAACAAAAGTTAGTACTCACCTAGACAATTTAACAAACACCTAGCCTACAAAATTCCACACTGTCAACAATATCCAATAACCTACTAAATAAGATCCCCGGCAACGGCGCCAAAAACTTGATGGCACTAAAATTGATCACTCAAAAGTAATGCTTCTCAAGTAATTAAATATCAATCCAAGGATCTTCTCGCTTCGCCCAAAAGAATACTGTTTATTCGTGAGGATTCTTATAGCTAGGCAAATTCAAGTCGTTGAGTTTTTGTTCTACTTTCCTAAGATCAAATTTAAACTAACTAAAGCAATAATAAGGCAACAATCAAACGCATATTTCATCAATTGAGATTTTAAAACAATTCTTCAAGTTTGTAATCAATATGGTAGAACAAGTCTCACAAATGCTCAAAGGAGAAAGAACGGATGTTGATAAGGATGTAGGAGTGATCCAATTGAGTTGAATTATGGTGCAAACCTATTTAATTCCTAGACGGATGGACTATTACCTTACACTAGCCAACCCTTTATCATGACGAGTTGATCATAGATGAAACTAGAAACCTCAAACCGCTACGTTATTGGCTCCTAATTCACTCTAACAGCTCGTAAATCATTATCCTATGCCCCTCCTCCTCACAGGGATTGGATCAAGGAACACAAGAATTCACACTATTCGCGACAGTCCTATCCGCGTGCTGGCTGCAATATTCGTGTCAATTAACACCTAGATTGGCTATTACCTACACCTAGGTGCATATGAACAAGCTCTAGTGCGATTCAATCTCAAATAGGAAAGTAAACATGCATAATTCAACCTAATTTTCTCACACCTTAATCCAAATCAACATCCAAGGAAGTTTAGAATCCCATACCTATCTTGTTCAACATTACAATATCCATTTGAAAGCAAAACATTACAAGAGATAGGTTTAGATGAATTTCTTCCCCTAATTGAGCACTTTGATCTTGATCTAGCCCCTTGGATCTTCAATTCTTCTCCAAGGGTTATGGTTTTGCTCCTTGAAACCATTGGTGAGGTTCGGAAGGGAATTGTAGAGGGAATCCTCGAGAGAATTTAGGATATTTTCTTGTAGATTTGACAAAAGTCCTCAAAATAATTGTTTTCCCCCTTTTATAATGATATAGCAGAGCCTCGGATCGCCCGGAATGAAATGAGATTGCCCGGGATATCCAAAAACAGAGAAACCACCTCCCAGCATGATGCCGATCGATCGAGCAAGACATGGCTCGACCGAAATCTGCCTTTGAAATTGCAGATCGGTCGAGCACTGCAGAGATCGCCCGGGATCTACCTCTGAAACTCCTGGATCGACCGATCTCTGATGGATCGGCTGAGAATCTCCTCAGAAACGTCCGGATCAACCGGTCTTCTACAGGATCGGGCAATTTTCCTCCAAAATCAAGCCAAAAATGTTGAATTTTGCTCAAAACCTAACCTACACCATCCAAAACACAAAACCACAGAAACACAACACAAAGAATACAAAAACCTATGATATGGGAGTAAAATGAGTGCAAAATGCATGCACAAACATAGAAATAAATATCATTTTACGCACATATCCATACTCAACTAGCAGACCAACCCTATTGAAGATCTTGTTCCAATCAATGGAGATGGTCCTTGCAGAAAAAATGGTTGTGAATGGGAGCAGTGGGTTCAATTCCGAAGGATATGGAAAGTGACGACGATTATATCTTCGTGAAGAGATATTTATGCGAGTGATTGAGCGATGTTCAAGATGAAAACCTTTCATTTAAATGCAGGGAACAACACTCCAAGAAGTCACAACGCTTTATGTCTAGATTCAAAATCTGAAGAGTCGTGAATTGAATATTTGACAACTGTCGTATGCAAATACAATCTCGACGTGTGATGGACTGGATCGACGATAACCTACATATGTTATCTAGTGTCAGAGTATGACACTACGAAATTATGGCCTGCGCAGATATTCTCAAGAACTAATTTTCCACTACACGAGGAAAACTGTCAAGATCACCACTCCGTATGATCAAGGGAAAAACAGTCTATACCTGGTCAAGGAAGTAGCAGCTCAGCTCTTTTATTATAGATAGCTTTTCGAACTATCTTATGCAACTCTTGATGAAGATTAAGGAGAGAGAAAACTGTTGAACACAAAGGAGCGCATTTTCGATTACCGCAAAGATTTCGGCAGCTCATCGCATTAAATGCGGAATAGCATGACGGCGTATCACCCGGAGCCACGTCAATCCTTCCATATGCTGCTACATGGTGTGCTAAACGACTTGATCAGACGCCAACATCAGCATCAATCGCAGTCGTTCAAGACAAAAAGGGGTTTAAATCTCAGCTTATGATTTTTTTTTAAATCGATCACCAAAATCCCTTAAACCCATCGTGTCGTTGTCTTGATTACTCCAATTACTTCCATTCCATCAGTCAATATATCTATAGGCCTCAACTCAAGAGTTTCCAAAATCAACCACCCTTCATATCTAGTTCATGCTAAAAGAGAAAACCAAATCATTGATGCCAGTGCTTCTGATAATCCCGAACAGCTTCTCGTCACTGAGGGGATCTCACAGGACAAACTATTATAGATAATTGAATACTCCAGAATCATCGATCGATAGCTTCTAATATCACATATCGTAAAGGAGAAATTCTGAACTGAAAGAATTTCCTCTCAATCACCGCCGACGAGACGATCTCACAATAGATTGTTGGAAAGCTCTTAAGTGAGAATTTAACGAAGTTCTTAACTGCATGCCCTCGGAGAATCAACCCAAATCGTGTAGCTGAGTTCTATGAAAATGCCACATTCGATGACAAAGATCAATTCTTCCTAACTACGGTTGCCACAAAGAAGATAAAGGTTGATCCTGCTGTTATTGCTCAACATCTACATCTACCAAAGACCGGAGTCCATATCTCCAGTTATCTTCAGAACAATAAGGATGAATTGAAGGTTCACTGGCTAAATGGAAAAAGCCCGAGGTAGCCGAAAAATTCAAAGCTGCCACAAATGTATCCGAATTGAACCTATCTTATAAGATACTCACAGAGATCGCGCTGAGGATGATTTATTGTGGGATTGGATCCCTTTCTGAGCTAAGCAGTCCCAAATACTCTCTGATGATGGTTCTTGATGACTGCCCTGGAGGAAATTGTGCGACATACATCTTTGGTAGATTACTGGAGAACGTGAAAAAGAACAAAGATATCCCAACCAAAGGAAAGTTCTCTTCGAGCGTGGGTTTAGGTTTGAAGGTTAGCTACCTTCTTGAATGCATTCTAAGAATACAAGATGAAGGAGAAGATCTCATATCATCCGACTTTATTCCGCCAAAGGCCACAGTTTATCGCTTAACTCCAAAGGACGAAGCAGGTGACAGTTTGGACGACATGGAAATAGATGCTGAGACATCTGAGGATCTCAATACCATTCCAACAGTTCAAACTGTTGAGGAACCCAAGAGACAAAAGAAGACCGACACCTCCACTCAAAAACCTGAACAAAGACAAAACATAAGAAAAAGGAGATAAATAGATATCAACTCTGAAGACGTCTCACAGCAAGATAATCCACCAGTTGTTGAACAACTTCGACATCAGAAAAAAAAAAAAGACAAATCAAGATACATCAATCAAATCAGTTGCCAAGAAATTGCAACTCGATGCCACACTTGAAGGGGTAGGTCAATCCTCTAATCCATCCGAGACAATTCCAAACCCGGAATTCGTATGCCCTGCAGGAATGGACTACTCACCATCCTCTAGTTCTGAGCAAATCACGTCTCGTAGATAAGTACAGCAGGAGGATGGCCAAACCACCTCCAAAGATTTCAACAAAGTAACAGAAAATGTGAATGTACCCCTCTTGGATTCAGGGGGAACTGAACACCTTGGTTCTCACACGAGACTACCTCAAGCGAAGTAGTGTCACATTTAGAAACCATCAAAAGTAACATAATTGAGTATCACGCTATCCTTGAGAGACTAAGAGTTCAGCGTTAAAAGATAGAAACCAAGGAACAAATGTTCACAACATGACTCTCTCAGCTTCAACTTGAAGAACAAGCAGCAGCAGCTGAACTCCAAAGAAAGTAAGAGGAGGAAGCTGCTCAGCTGAAACGTAAGCAAGAAGTAGAAGCAGCAGCAGCACTCAGGAGTCAGGGGAAGGCTTCTTTCCTTTGTCATACTCATCGAATTTGCCAACGGCCATCTGCACGAATTTCTCCAAGTATGCTTTACTGGCTTCTCGCTCTGCTGCTTCCCTCTCCAACTTCTTAGCAATCTTTTCATTCTCCATCTCTAGCATTTTGATCTTCAGCTCCATCTCTTACTTTTTCAACTCCTCCAGAGCAAGTCTACGCTCTTCAGCAGCAGCAGCAAGTGCTTCTTCTTCCTTTTTCCTCTTCTCTGCTTCAGCAAGTCTCCTCTCTTCCCCCTCTTTGATTGTAGCAAAAAAGGTGGTTGAGAAAGAGTTGACCTTTTGCTCTACCTGTTTCTGGGATTTAGCAACATCTTCTTTCAGCACGTCCATGTTTGTCTTCACCTCAAAGACGTCTACTTTGACCTCAGCTACTTCTGCTCTGACCTCAGAAACTCCGCTCCTGAATTCTTCAACTTCCCTCCTTATATCAGCAGCCTCCATCGCCATTCGCTCATTGATAGAAGATATAGCAGTTTGTACAGCGAATTGGATAGCATATTTCAAGTAGGATGGAAAGTCGTGAGCGCTTACCGGGGTAGCATCGAATGAAGAAGTTGTGGCAATCACAAGCTCCCGACTTCCAGCAATGGTAACTTCTTCTATCTCAGCATTCACACCACCGTAAGCAGCCAGGTAAAGAGCTTCTTCATCAATTAACCTCTCTGCTGACTTCATGGCTTGGATAAGCTCTCCTTAAGCAGCAGAGTAGCGAGCCTCTTCAGCAAATAAGAGCATGACACCGCTCTTGGCTTGAGCTATAGCATCTTGGGCATCCAAGTAGCGAGCCTCCTCATCCATTATACGCTTGGCTGCTTCCATGATTTCAGCAGTCTGGGAAGCCTTTTCCTTCTCTTCTTGTATCACATCAAGGATGTCAATTTCAAGAAACTTGACAATCCTTCAATCTCGAGCATCCAGCTCCGCGACCTCTCGCTCAGCTACTTTAGCAGCCATCCTGGCCATCAGCCTTTCCTTCTTGTATTTCTCATACTCGACCTGGCGTCTCCTATACTCTGCAGCTGCTCGTGCTTGGCACTTAGACAACTCAATTCTAGCATCGGAGTACCCATCTAGAGCAAAAGTAGACTTCGGCAAAGATTGTGACTTGGAGAATAGCCTGTGAGCTCGAATTGCTTGAAGACGAGCAAACACCTGCTTGTCTGTGAACTGCTTGGATCCAGCTACTTGGTCAATCCAATCGTTTGCCCATTGCTCCTCTAGCCTCCAGTAGTTTAGGCCTCTAGTGATTATTATCAGCATCCTCTCCTCAAACGACAGCTGATGCATCACGTAATCAAAGAACTTCCATCTCCTGAATTTCTTGCCCAGCACCTGGCCTTCGGATGTATCTTGATCTAGCTCAACATAAAAGGTGCTGTCAATATCCCTTTCAATCTCTGCATTCACAAATTCCTCAATCTCAAAAGCCATAGGGAAGAGATCAAAATTTACCTCCTCAGCAAGGTATACAGGAGCACACAGTTGTGCCACTCTCCTGAGCTTGAACCTTGGGCCTGGGAGTCCTTTGAAAGGAACTCGGAGAGTTTCATTGTCCTTAGTTGAAATCTTTATTAATAGCTTGGCATCAAAAATGTCGATAGATTCTCCATCCGAGTCTGATTCCGAAAAGCACGAGGCTAAGAATGTTGAATCTAGTTTGGCAACCTCTTCTGGCCTTGCCTCAGCATCCGCTCCTTCTCCTCTTCCGGAAGTGCTAGCCACTGGCTTAGCACCTGTCCCTTCAACAACGTATGATGCTTCCTCAGCATGTACTTCAGCACCTCCTGTGCTGCTAGCACCTGCCTCAGCATTCCTTCCTGACCCAGAGGCTTCCTCAAAAACAACCTCTTCATCATTGTTGTCTCCTCTTTGAGCATCAGCAGGCTCCTTTATTAAAACTTTGCCTTGACCAAGAGGGCGGTCTGGAGCATCAATAGCTCCGGTCTCCATCAACTTGTCAAAATCTTTATCGGTTAGAGCCTCCTGCTCTAGCACGATCTATTCAGCTACGGGGGTTGGGGTGGGGACTTCAGGAACCACCTTTTATTTTCCTTTCTTAATATCTTCAACTGCTTGCCTTCATGCATCTTCAGGTGCTCTGGCTATCAATGCAGCAGCTTTCTCGGTACAGCAGCCGCTTTCTTAGCAGCACGTTCCTCAGCACGCTGCTTGGCTTGCTCGAAGCTCCTATCTCTGGCTTCGAAAGTAAGCCTCTCCATTTCCTTCTTGTGTTTCTATATTTCCTGCTCCTTCTTCATAGCTTTCCTCTTCCTTATACCTTTCAATCTTTCTTCAAGAGATTTTTCCGAGAGAGGAGTTTCCACAGCTTTCTTCTTAGCAGCCTCCTTCTCTGCTGCTTCCTTCTCAGCTTTTTCTTGTTCAGCAGTCTTAACAAGACGTCTGCGCGTCCTCTTCTTCTCAGGAGATGCAACATCTGATCTCTTTCTCTTGGGAATTGGCACCGCAATTTGACCCAAAACTGTTGTTGGCTGTTCTGCTTGTTTCTTCTCCATAATTTCCTCAATCTGCTCGACAGGCAGATCACCGAGCTTCTCAATCTCCTCCAAGTTCTGAAAGCATTGCTCTGTTTCAGCAGCTTTCTTAAGAGTAGCAATCTCCTCAGCTGATAGTGGAGAAGCTTGTTGCAGCAACATCTCACCAGTAGAGGGTGTCTTGGCTGCTAGGGTTGGCTGTGCTGGGGTCGGCTGCTTCTTCCACAGGGGAATGTAATCGGTATTCAGCAAAGCCTCTCCCTTGTCGATTTCCTCCTTTGGAATGATTGTCTCAAGAAACTTGCTAATCTTCAGTCCAAAATTAACGTTGGACATGAAGGTTCCTTCTTCCTTCATCTTCAAATTCTTTTTAGCGTGGTCCAACCACCGCTCAAAAAAGAATTGCGCCTAGTTCCCATTGAACCCATCTACCAATGCCATCATCACGACATACTTCTTGGCAGAAAGTTTTGAATACGATCCCGCATTGCATTGGAACATCTTTATTACGAGCTCAGCAAGGAGTCTACAGTCCTCGTTGAAATGATGTATCCAAGTGGCTACCTTCCAAGGATGTGCCGGGTCCTCTTGCACCTCTGGTCTTTTCCACTCGTTCCACTGAGCCTTCATCTCCTTGATATTAACCACCTTATACGTAGAAACACATTTGCCCGAATTGCGAAGCCCAAATGTCTCTGCAAAGGCGGCCGCGATTATCTTGATGAGGGTCCCGAACACAGAGGTTGTGAAAAACATGTGACGATCATCAAAGACAGCCCTCGCATAGAATTCCGAGACCATATGTGGTCGGAATTTCATAGGCTCAGCAAATAGATACTGGACTATCTGCGCCTGTACTAGGGTGTTCATCACCCATTCTGGAAACTGTACAGCAGCGAGAGGAGTGTACAAAATCCTATCTTTCATCACCTGTGTTGTGCGCCTCTGGGCTTTCGATAACCTAAATTGTTCTTTCTTCCTGGCAAGAGTAACCAGGCGGGAGTAGGGGATCTCTTCTTCAACATCATCCTTCGATGCAATGTTGGTAAAATCCGATGCATGTCTCTCATGTAACGTCAAGTCTGGAGTAAACTTGAGGTAAAACTTAATCGGAGTTTCAGATGGGGTGGAGGATTCAGGATTAGACATGTTGAGAGATTTGGAAGAATTTCGAAGTGTAGAATTTGAGAGTGTTTGGAAGGCTTAGAAATTCTAGGGATTTTAAATTCAAAGTGTAGAAGGTTTGAACGATGAATGAAGTGAAAGGTTTATACCTTCTGGACAATGATCCGACGACTGGGGAAACATCTCTTCAAATCCACTAAACGGCTCATATTTGGAAAGTCCCTTCGTATGACAACCCACGCCCCCAAAATGCTCGAGTGATTTTGACGTGTCGCCTCCTGGTTTGACGCAGCCAGTTGCACGCATTAAATGCACTATGTCGGACCCATCTGTTGGCCCTGATTTATCAGAGTCGTCGTGTTCAAACAGACACACGAAATGCAGCGGAATAAGTAAACGTCCATTGCACTTACGTTATTAAAGATTGTTTAAGCTCAAGATATGATTAGAGTTTCTTCACAAGTATACGCTAGCAGTATGATTGCTATGTTTCAAATCCAACTTAAGACAGTAAGTAATAAAACAGTAAAAAACACAATATTTATAGTGGTTCGATCCAAACAGATCTACGTCCACTCCTTAGCCGAAGCGCTAAGAATTCCACTAAGAAAGTATACGAAATACAAGGAATCGCCGAACATTTGCAGTAGGCGGTGAACTTTCGAACCGTCCACAACAAAGCTATCCTCCGTCGCTTCGCTCTTCTCAGACCACAGCTACGACCAAGTCAAGGGTTGAACCTTCGTGAAACTTGTCCTACGCTGTCGGGAAGCTTTTATAGTTTGCTTCTGAACTTGTGGTTTGCGGCTAATGCTCGTCAGAGTCAATCCTTTTCAAAAATGACTGTTGGATGCTTCCTAAGATGGAAGGTATCCCAATGATTGAAGATTCTCAACCGAAGTCAAGGAATCTCTTCAATGGAGGACACTCCTGGTTGTTGAGAGCTTTGAATACTCTTTATCTCGTGCTCTCAACTGACTACTATTCACTTGTTCGCTTTGTCAAAGGAATCTCTCACTTAGGATGTTTGCGAATGTCGGTAGTGATAGAAGCAGTAGTAGTCTCTCACTTTTGGACTTGTCTTTTATACTTGGAGAATCAAACTTTGAATCTCCATACCCGTTAGACACAATGGTTCCTTCGTCCAAGAGTGATTTGACTTTTGCAGTCGCTTTCGGCGTCATACAGTACTTTCCAAACTACGTCGAGAAAGCTTTGTCCTTTGTGTGTACTTCTGTCAGAACGGGAGTATAGCATTCGTTGATAGCTATTTCGCCTTGCTAAGCAACCTCAGAGCCATCTGCTAGGCCTTTTGATTGCTAAGCCTATTCTAGCAATCTGCTTTTGCTAGTATCGGACTGCTGACGCCTCAGCAAAGTTTAGCACTTGAATCCTTTGATTTATGTTTGCTATCTCTTTTAGCTATCTGCTATATGTTAGCAAATGCTGACTCCTTCAGCATTTTGCTACAACTTGACAAATAGCAAATGCGCGTTCTTTAAGCATTCTGCTAATCTTCTTCCAACTGCTGAGTAGATACCTTCTAGCAGTCTCTTCCATTAGCATATGATTGCTAGCGGCTATCCTAGTCTGCTATTATCTCTAGCAGCCATCCTCGTAGCACACGATTGCTAATGCCTTAGCAATCTTCCTCATCTGCTAGAAATGATTCTAGCATTCTAACATATTACAACTCGATACTTAGATTATACAGGACATTACAAGAGTTGCTAGACTATACTAGATTTCAGCAATTGATCGACCAATCTATTAAGGTTTGATCCAACAAAACCTTTTACAGTATGATCCTAAGGGAGATTTGGAAATAATTTCCCAACAATTTCCCCCTTTTTGGTGCGATCAAAGCTTACTATCACTTGCTAAATCTAAGAGGAAGAATATCTGTGTTTACAAGAAATTTTCTAAGTACAGAACTATGCTAATCTAGCAATATAACACAAAGTTTATCCATCTTAGTTCTAGCAGGATTGGTTATAATGAAATTTCCCCTCAATAAATGCTGGGAAATATTTCTCGCTTAACCATAAAATTAAATGCCGCGAAGGTAATATGCTAGAAATTATAGCACCCAAATAAATCAGCAAGCATTTTACTTTACCAATCTCAAAACATAATTGTCATCAAGGTGCAAATGTGTTGAATACACAGATAGTGTATTTCAACTAGGACACGCAGTAAAAATCAGAGGTTGACAATGAGAAATTGTCTAAGTCTGATCCATTTTCATTCATATGATTGGTTCATTACAAGTACAATGAAAATGATAGACTAAGGAGAAAGAAAAGTTGCTAAAATACAGAAAACAGGATCAGGAATCGGGAGCATCCTTCTTTGATTTGTCAAATTCGTCAAATTTGTTTGATGCTAGTTGCACGAATTTGTCCAGAAATTCCTTACTTGCTACACGTTCAGCAGCCTCCCTCTCAAGTTCCTTAGCAATTCTCTCGTTTTCTTCTTCAAGCATCTTGATCTTCAGCTCCATTTCCTTCTGTTTTAGCTCTTCCAAAGCTCTTCTTTTCTCTTCTTTAGCAGCGGCCCGAGCTTCTTCTTCTTTCTTCCTCTGCTCAGCATCAGCAAGTCTCCTTGTTTCCCCCTCTTTGAGTGCATCCAAAAAGGTGGAGGAGAAAGTATTAACTTTGTGTTCCACTTGCTGCTTATGCTCTGCTACGTCCTCCTTCACTTCTTGTACACTAGTCTTTACCGTAGCAACGTCGGTCTTTACCTCGGCAATCTCCCTTCTTATGTGTTGGGAGAATATTCATGAATCACCCTTAGGAATTTATTGTAAAAGGTTTTGTTGGATCAAACCTTAGTAGACGGTCGATCATTGCTGAACATTAGCATAGCTTAGCAACTGATGTAATGTCCTGTATAGGGTAAAACATCGAGTTGTAATAGAATATGCTGTTTGGAAGTATCTCAGCAAACATCAAAGAATGTTAAAGGAAGATCGCTAGCAATAACAGAATGCTAAGGAAGTCAGCATTCGACAAACACATCCTAAAATGCTGAAGATGCTAGCAAACCAAATCAGAGTAGCAGACAAAGCACTTGCTGTGCGTGGAGACCAAAAGCATGCTGAAAGAGATCCAGCATCCCGTACCAGTAGAAGCTCAGCAAAGCAAAACAGAACGACTGCTACACCGCCATTCTGACCAACACGCGACGATTAGCCATGTTAGAAGTAGGACGGAAAAGCCTGTCCAAAAGCAGAAAAGTTAGTAAATAGCTACCTGCATTTAAGGAGAAAGATCCGTTGTGTCTAAACGAATCTGTCGACTCAAACTTCGAGAACATAGCTATAAAAGGCAAGTCAAAGGAAAATGCAGGTGCTGCTCACTCTCTAACAAAAACTCGATATACGAAAAATTCTAAAACAAAAAGGCAAGAGAGCAGTCCAGTTGAAAGGTACAATCCAGAGATACCCAAAGGCCTTCAACATTCAGAGTGTCTAACTACGTCTGACATTCTTCTGAGTGATTCTTGAACTGGTTCAAGAATCTTCAATCATTGGGATCACTTTCTTTTTAAGGAAAGCATCCAGCAGTCAATTTTTTGTGAAGAAATTGATTAAGGCGGGCATTGAAGCCGAGAACACACGATAGTTCGGAGGGAACTCTAAACTCTTCCAAATAACTGGTGAAAGTGAGTTTTACGAAGGTGCGCCCTTGACTCAGCCGGAGCCACACCTAGAAAGTCCGGGGTATCGGAAGATAGCCGTAAAGCAGACAGACCTTCAGACGGCTTATTGCTTAACAGGAAAGGCAACTCTTTGAACAACATATATTTTCTAGTAAAATTCTTAGCAATTCGGCTAAGGAGTGGACGTAGATCATTTGATCGAACCACTATAAATTGTGTGTTGTCTTGTTGTTACTGCTTTTCGAGCTATTATGTTTTAAAAACCTAGTGACTAAGTTACTAGTGTATAACTGAAGAAGGTAACCTAAGTAAACTTTAACTAAAATAGAGTTGAGAATAATTTAAATACAAGAAAATGCAATCTATTCCGCTGTACTTCGTGTGTGTACTTTATTGTAACCACAACGATTCTGATCATAAGGGACCAACAAGTGGTATCAGAGCAGGAGGTTGAAAAACCGACTGCTTCTGAGTCGCTTAGGACCTAGATCCTAGTCTTTCCTTGCATCTCTTGTATCTGTGTTTTACATAGCTCAGGGTAATGACGAGAATTATCCGATGTCGAATCACGCTCTTCCAAAATACAACAAGGATGGATTTGAAACATGGAAAAAGAAGGCCATGATCTAGCTGCAGAGCATACATCCAGAGATGAGGGACATTCTAACAATTGGCCCTATAGAAATCATGAAGGTCAACACTGCACCCTCTGGACCCGCTGGTGGCCAACCCAGACCTGAGATGGTGAGTAAACCCTACGAGGAATGGACTCTTGAAGAAAAAAGAGAGGCCAGCTGGAGTTTATCGCCATGAAGCTAATTATGGAATGTCTACCTCCCCTAATGTCCAACAAAGCTCTAGATTACGATACCGCAAAGGAGATGTGGGATTATGTGTGCGAAGTCTCTCAGGAAACGGAACAAATGAAGCGAAACAAGCTACAAGTTGCTGTGGACAAGTACGAATCCTTCGCCATGATTCCAGGAGAAACCATTCAGGAGATGGAAGAAAGATTCAACACTATCATCACAGAACTCAAAAATGTCGGCAAGACATATGACAAAGGGGAAATGAATAACAAAATTATATCCAAGCTTTACCGTAGAAGTGATTGGTTTGTCAAGATGACAAGCATGAGCGAAAAAGATCTCAACAATATGTCGACCGCTGAAGTTTTCTCTCAACTAAAGTCGCATGAATTCATCATTCAGCAGTCAAAGAAAAATGAAGCTGCTGTTATACATCCGAACTCCACAAGCGTTAGAACTCAAGAAGACGTAGCTTATTTTGTCAAAAAGGATGGAAACAAATGGAAATCTCCGAGGAAATCTTTCTATAACCAAGAAAAGTCCTCACCTGCATCTGCAACATCGTCCAAGGAGACTTCATCAACTTCTACTATCAACGATGAAGATCAAAAGATAGGTGAACTGGAAGAACAGATGAAAAAGATATAGAAAATGATTTTGGAAGCAAAAGCCGAAAAGGAAGCAAAAGCGAGCATGATGCAGCATCCTACTGAAAAAAGGATAAGAACATGTTTTGAATGCAAGTCTCATGATCACTTGAAGCATGATTGTCCAAAAGTAAGTCCTGAGGAAAGAGAACGTCTGCGTCAGAGATTTGAAAGACGAGCAGTGCGAGCTGTAACAAAGGCGTTGCTGACACGGACAGAAGTTCCAGATATTCCTGACAATGAAGAGGAATATTACCCCACTGACGAGGAAGAAGAAGCCCTAATGGTTTTTATGGCAAAAATCATTGAAGATGGCGAATCATCCGCCGATGCTGAGCAACCCCTTGAATCGGCCCTAACAGTCGACAATCAGGAGGTAACACCTATAACGAATACTCCATGCTCAGCACACACATCTGAATCAGAGGATTCCTTCCTATATTCTGAGGAAGATTATCTTACTAAGCTTTCTTTAGAACTTTCTAAGGTATATACCTTGAAAGATGCTATTGTGAAAGATAATTCTTCACTCAAACAAAAAGTCTTAAGTCTGACCAATGAAGTCGAAAGACTAAGGTCTGATGGTGAGGAACTGACAAGACTTAGAACTGAATCTTCTGAACTCCTTGAAAATTTTAAAAATCTTGAAAAAGAAAATACGTTTTTGAAAAACAAAGCCAATGAGAAGTGTGTCTGTGCATACATGACTAGTCAGGATATTTTGAATAACCTGATAAGCCGACAGAGACGTCATGGTGACCGATCTGCTTGATAATAGTAAAGAGAAGGATAAATTAGTTGTTGAATCCTCAAACGCTAAGCCGATTGCTCAGCAGAATATCAAACAATCTGCTGTACCCAAGTAGAGTGTCGAGCACTATGCTAGACCTCAGCAAAAGGTCAAGCAGAATGTAAGATTTCAGCAGAGGATCATAAAAGATGCTGAACGTCAGCAAAACTCACAATTGAGGTCTGCTAAGCGAAACTTTTCTGCAAACTCAAGGACAAAGGCTGAGCATCTTGTTTCAAATGCCAGGAAGCCAGATCCTGTCCTTTCTCGGGAAAGACACATTGAGGATCACTACACACCGCATAGGAGAAACACCTATGTGAGACCCGAGTCCAGATATGTATATCATCAAAGGACGATGAAGGGAAAGGAGCACAACGCACAACCACATATATATGCACGTCAAAAAGTTGAAAAAATTAGCAAAATAGATCTCGAAGAAAAATCTTTGAAGATTATCAAAATGTGGGTTCCAAAAGGAACAATGACTCAAGCTAATCCTCCAGGACCCGACTCGAAACGGGGACCTAAATCAACTTAATTGTTCTTGCAAGATCAGGATTCAAGTGCGAAGACATCAGGCATGTCAAATGAGTGGATCCTAGACAGTGGTTGTTCTGCGCATATGACAGGAGACGAAGAATTATTCTCGGATATTCAAAAATCACATGGCCCATCTGTGGTGTTTGGAGACAACAGCAAAGGAAGAGTACTTGGCAGAGGATGCATAGAGCGGAACGGACTAAGAATTGTAAATGTTGCTCTCGTATCCAATCTCAAACTCAACCTGCTAAGCATAAGTCAACTATGCAAAAACGGGTACACAGTATCTTTCATTCATTCGGGATGTTCTATAGCTGACAATGTAACAAGAGAAGTAAAGCTTCGAGGAATTCGGAAAGGTGGACTTTATGTGGTTGATTGGCAAAGTGGTCAACAACACTCATGCTTTCTAGCACTAAACAAAGATGAAACCACTTGGTTATGGCATAAGAGGTTAAATCATTTAAATTTCAAAACCATCAACCATATTGCTAGAAATGAACTTGTCACATGTTTACCTCAAAACATCACGTTTCGTAAGGAAGGCATTTGCAAGGCATGCCAACAAGGAAAGCAGACCAAAGCCTCATTTCATTCCAACCCAGAAAAGAACACCTCAAGCAGAATCCTAGAATTATTACATATGGATCTATTCGGACCAGTCACTCCACCCTCGGTAAGTACAAAGATATATACTCTTGTGGTAGTTGATGATTATTCCAGGTACACATGGGTTCGCTTACTGAAGACTAAAGATGAGGTTAAGATTATTCTACCCGAGTTAATCCTCAAGGAGCAGAATAATAAAGAAGTTACAGTGAAAAGGATTCGATCTGACAATAGAACAGAATTCTGCAACGGCATTCTCATGGATTTTTGCGCAGAAGCCGGTATAAATCATGAAAGATCCACTGCTAGGACCCCACAACAGAACGGTCTAGCAGAAAGAAGGAATCGAACCCTGAAAGAAGCAGTGCGATCTATGCTAGTCGATGCTGACCTACCTGCTAAATTTTGGGGCGAAGCAGTGATGACTGCATGCTATACACAGAACAGGAGCTCTATCAACGGCCGATTCAACAAAACTCCCTATGAAGTATATAACGGTCGTAAGCCTAATTTAGATTATTTACATACTTTTGGTGCAACATGTTATATCCATAACAACGGGAAGTCAAAACTTAACACTTTTTCGCCTAAGTCGGATGAGGGTGTACTTCTCGGATACGGTCACCCCACTCACAAAGGTTATAGAGTGTTAAATAAGACTACCGGAATTGTGGAAATAACATGCAATGTTATTTTTGATGAATCTACTTTAGTGCGCAGAGCCATCAATGAGACAAAGGATGACAATCATGAGACTAATGATGTCAATGGTCAATCAATCTTGAATTATCATGAACACTTACGATTTGATCCGACTAAGTCTATGAATGAATGTAATCCCGTTCAGACAAGTCCAGCAGACCAGGCCAGTGATGCTAACGATCATGCTGAGGCCAATCCTTAAAAGGATATCTGTAATCCGCTAGATGAGTCAGATGAGGAAAACTATAATCCTACCCCCGTCGCTGAGGAATTCAATGCTATTGAAGATCTTGGCAGAGGAGCTGCTGAGATACCAGCTACTGAGGCACCAAATGCTGAGAATTCCACTGAAAGAGTAGGTCCAGACTATGATGTTCCTATAGCCGAAGTATCGGCTGCTGAAGAAACTCCTGATGGTGAAGATCAAACTCTCAACACACAAGATGCTGAGAATGAAGTGGTCAATGCAAAACATACCAATAATCTCAGAGGAGAAAGAATTGCTGGAGAACCAATCATACCAGCATGGCTACGTGCACATCCACTAGAAGATGTCATTGGAGATATCAATGACCCCATCTTGACCAGACAAGGATCTGCAATGTTTTCATGCTATCTATCAAGTGAAGAACCAACTAAAGTTGAGGATGCACTACGTGATCCAGATTGGGTAAATGCTATGCAAGAGGAGCTTGCTGAATTCTCTCGCAACCACGTATGGGATCTGGTGGATAGACCAAAACATCAGAATGTCATAGGCACCAAATGGGTATTCAAGAACAAGAAGAACGAATCAGGCCTGGTGTTAAGAAATAAAGCACGCCTTGTAGCCAAAGGGTACAAACAGTGTGAAGGCATCGACTATGATGAGACATTTGCGCCTGTAGCAAGATTGGAAGCAATCAGATTATTTCTTGCTTATGCAGCGCATCATGAATTCTCGGTCATGCAAATGGACATCAAAAGTGCATTCCTAAATGGCGAACTCAAGGAGGAGGTCTACGTTGAGCAGCCTCCAGGCTTTGAGAATGGAAATCAGGTCTATAAACTAAGAAAAGCCTTGTATGGACTGAAACAAGCACCTCGAGCGTGGTATGGAACTTTATCTAAGTTTCTACTCAACAATGGCTTCAAAAAGGGAAGGATTGATCAAACACTCTTTCGTATTAAGGACGAAGGAAATATTCTACTTGTGCAAATCTACGTTGATGACATCATCTTTGGCTCAAAGAATCAAGCTCTCTGTGACAAATTCTTCAAGCTAATGATGAGTAATTTTCAAATGAGTATGATGGGAAGAATGTCCTATTTCCATGGACCTCAAGTTCGACAATCAAGTGAAGGAATTTTCATTCATCAAAAGAAATACACGCGAGATCTAATTGCTAAATACTGTCCAGAGAAATCCAAGAGCTTACAGATCCCCATCAGCAATGCGTGTATAGCAGATCTAGAAAAAGAAGGAGAAGCAGTGAATCCTACCTTATATCGAGGGATCATCGGATCTCTGTTATATCTTACAGCCAGCAGACCCGATATATCATATGCTGTGGGACTATGTGCCAGATATCAATCCCAACCAAACAAAACACATCTAGACACAGCGAGGCGAATCATTCGTTACTTAAAGTGCACAGAAGGCTTAGGAATTTGGTATCCAAGATCCGATAGTCTAGCCCTAAGTGGATATTCAAATTCTGATTTTGGAGGATGCAAAATCTACAGGAAAAGCACCAGTGGTACATGTCAATTCCTTGGTCATAAATTGATCAGCTGGTTCAGCAAAAAGCAGCACTCGGTAGCAACCTCAACCACCAAAGCAGAGTATGTGGCGACTGCTAGTTGCTGTCAGCAAATTCTGTGGATCCGACAACAACTCCAAGATTATGACATCTCACCTGAATGCGTACCAATCTATTGTGATAATAATAGTGCTATGTGCATCACAAAGAATCCAGTACATCATTCCAGGACAAAACACATTGACATCCGACATCATTTTATCCGTGACCATCAAGAAAAGAAGGACATTTATATTCAGCGAATATGTACTAAGGATCAAATAGCAGATATCTTCACTAAGCCCCTTGCAGAGGCAAGATTCAAAGAATTATGCATCAAATTGGGTATGATGGAACTAGATATTGCTGCGGATGAATGAGATACTACTCTCATTCTTTCTGGTTTTCTTGGATTTTCTTATGTTACTTTCAGCATATTATGGGCGACTCTACTATATGTAGTCTGCTAAGCCAATGGCGAAATGACAAATATGCCCCTATCAATTTTCAGCAGATAAATTGTTTCTGCTCAGCAAACTATGAAGGAATGAAGATCACATCTATATTGTATCACGAAAGAAAAACATCAAGAGATCGAAATATTCATATATTCTTCATCAAAAGAGGAACATGCCTTGAAGCAGGTATTCATTACAAAAAGAAGAGACGACACTATCAGCCAAACAAAAGAGGAAATACAAGATCTACTACAGAGTTCATTCAGAAAGGCGACACTGACTTATAGGGATAGAAATCAGCCCCTTGAAGGTTGGATGGACCGTCAGCGATTTCTGGAAATTACTTCTCCATCAACCAGCTGAGCTGCATCCCATTCCGCAGAGGCACGAACGGATGAAGCTTGATAGCTTCCCAGACGTTCTTGAAGACGTATCCGGCCCAGTCAACGGAAGCAGCATCATCCATGGCCATCATCACCTGCCAAACAGATCTTGAGAAACAGAGGTCATAAGGCTCCTCTCCAAGCAGGATTTCATGGGCAATGCGGAACATGACCCAATATGATGTCTTGAGGCCAGAAGCAGGAATATCAGGGCTGAAATCAAAATGAGGAGAATGATGCCATTTTTCCCATGCCAGCCATTCTGGAGCCACTTCCTATGAAAGATAGTCCTCTACAGACAACGGACCTCGAGGAAGCCCGAAATCAACCGCAAAGGTGTCAGGGGTCCAATGGACAAGCTTATTGTGGAACACCCTATAGATTGAGTTTGGTTCCACATGGCAATCACTGAGGAAATCCCTTAACACTTCCTCCTGAAAACGGTGAGGAGTAGCACACAGAAATTGCGAAAGACCCCCCACTGCAACGTAGATATGACCTTCACTGCCACATCACATTCATCTATGTAATACCTATCCAGACCTGGCTCATGCAGGATCAGATTGCGTCTGATATCTATGGTTCGTGGAGGAGATTTCATGATTGAAGAAAGGGACCTGACTTTCTTGAAGGAGAAGAAGATAGAAAGTGTGAATCAGGAAAGAAGGAATGTTGAGATGTTTGGATAATCTCAAACTAAGGTATTTATAGAGGATTTCCCAATTATGACGCGAAGAAAGAGAAAAATCTGTCTGAAGATCGCAATGATTCATCTCTTGGAATACGAAACGTCGCCAATAAAGGGATCGACGTGTATGCATGGGAAGTCAAATCATTTTTTCCAGCAATGGTGAGAAAAGAGTATTGAAAAGTTCGAGGATCTCATCATCACATTTTTAAATAAGAGCTCTCATAGACTCAGCAGATCTTCCGAAGTTGCTGAAAATTAGAATGCTGAGAGGGATCATCCTCTATCAGCATCCTTGAGCGGCTGCTAGTTCAGAAGCAACAATATATCCTAAATCGAGGCAGGATGACTCAAAATTCAAACTTGATGGGACCCGATCAGGCGTAATTAATGCATGCAAATGGCGGCATCAACTGGGGAGATGCCACGTTAGAAACACTTGAGTGTTTCTCGGAGCATGGGAAGCCATATGGAAAGACGCATTTATTCTGAACCGTCGATCTAACACTAAGCAGATTTTCCCTCAACCGTTAGATCTCACATTCAAATTAACCCTACCTTTGCTCTGTTCACTGTTCATTTTCTTTTCACCTTTCGAAAATTAGAACAAAATCCCCAATCCTAAAGTCTACATAGAAATTGAAAAATTACTCCAGATTTTCCCTCACAGACATGGCCACAGACTCTCTAGCCTCATCATCCCAGAAATCTAACTGTCAGAACCATCGCCCTGAATCAAATGAACCACGTCCCTTCAATTTTCCACCAAATTCTGAAAAACCCTTACATATGCGGCATGCACCAGGGTTTACTGGGATTCTAAAGAAAGAAGATGTTGATGATTCCATATCATATGGACAGCTTGTCATGATGTCTAAGAAGAAATCCCTAGCCGGCCACACAAAGGAGCAGAGGCGTTTGGCTCAAACCATGAAGGATCGGATTCTGTACAAACGTCTTGCTGCTGAACATATCCTGGATTGGATAATGGATATCCTCGATAGCGAACAGGTAACTCAATACTTATCCGCTGAACCCATGCATTTTCATCCGCATATGGTTTCTGAATTTTATGCCAGAGCAGTCATGAGTAAAGATGGAAAATCTTTTAAAACTTGTGTTTATGGAAGTATCATTGAAGTCAGTGCCAAAATTCTTGCTAAAACTTTTGGTCTTCGGAATGAGGGAGAACATATATCTCAGTACAAAGTAACGAATTATGATGAGATGGAAAGACGTTGGAATTCTTGGAAGAATCCTGGAGTACTGAAGGATAGGAAAGGTCATGTGATTACCTTCCGGGCTGCCACACACATTAACACCCTACAGGATGAATTTAAAATTCTAGCCGAATTGGTGATCAAGATGTTCCAATGCGACGCCGGATCATATTCTGAACTTTCTGCTAAGAAATATGTCGTAATGATGGCTCTCACAGACAAAGTAAAGGGAAATTGGGCTGAGTACTTCTTTGAACGATGGGCAGAACACGCCAAGAAGAACGATCACATGTCTGTGGATGGAACTTTTTCATCAAATGTTAATTTTGGATTGAAAATAAGCAAGTTTCTGGAATTGGTCATGCATTCAACGAAAATTGATCAAGTAGTGAAGTTGCTCTTCACTGATTTCATTCCAATCACACGAAAAGCAGCCAATCCTCTTGATTACAAGAAGCCAAAGAAGCTGACTGGTAAATCCAATGTGGATGCGGACAAGCCTACTTCAGATGAGGAAATAGACGAACGTTCCTTGGGCGAACAAGTATTGCAGATAGCAACACCTATCTCTGCTGAGGAGATAGCAGCATTAACTCAGAACGCTGAAACAGAGCAATGCTTTAAGCAGCTTGATGACATTGTAGCTCTCGGAGAAATACCAACCGAACATATTGAGGAAATTATGGACCAAAAGGCCGCACTCCAGCAGCCACTCGTGATTGGTCAACTTGCTGTTCCAATTTCTTCTTAACAACAAAAGGATATTGCTCCCACCAGGAATAGAAGGTCTAGTCGTCAGCGCCTACGCAAAGTTGCTGAGTTAGCCACTGTCCCTACTGAAAAAGTACCTGATTCACCCCTATCATCTAAAAATTTTGATGAACGTTTGAAAGGCGTACATGAAGCTAAACAAAATCGTGCAGAAAGCATGAAGGCACAGGAAATGAAGGAATACAGAAAGGAAATGGATAGAATCACATTCGAAGGAAGGGATCTGAACTTCGAGAGAGTAAAAAGGTCTCATCTTGAAAGAGAGATTCAAAAGGAGAATACTAGTCAAGCACCCGATGAGGAAGCTGCTGAAGAATCAAGCAGAGCAGCAAAGAAAGGGAAGACAGTAATAGATTCTACTTTGACAGAAAAAGAAATGGATAACCCTACAAAGATTACAACTACAGCAGACGGCGTGACTGATAAAGAGCTAGATATGCTGATTCAATCTGGCGCTTTCAAAGCTACGGAACACTCCAAAGGCAAATCGGTTCAATTTCGCGAACCAATTGCTACATCTTTTCAAGACAGTAGCTCAGAGGAGAACGGACCACGAACAGAGACAAATGATACACATTCCAAAGATAAGGATGCAGGACCATCAGAAATCTCTAAGGAAAGCGCAGATACGAACATGCCTACTGAAGAGCATGTTGCTAAGGAAAACACTGAGGAGACTGAATCTGGAACCTTCAATGCTAAGGAATCTTCTGATATGGAAAATATTGTTGGGTCTGAAAAGGAACCATCGGCTGAAGAAATGGCTCATACAAATGCTGAAGAATCTACTGTAGCTGAAGTCATTATGGAGGACACCACTGAAGAAACAGAGAAAGATACTGCTGAAGAGTCTACTGCAGCAGATGATTCTGTGAAAACAACCGCTGAATAATCTACTGCAACCGATGAAACTATGGTAGATACTGCTGAAGAAGTCCATGTTGCTGAGGAAACAACAGCCGCTGCTGCTAACATCGATCAAGCAGATGATACAATGGAACAAGAAGTCTCCTCTGCTGGATTTCTTGACGAATCCACCTGTTCATCGGAATTTGATTCTGAGGGGGAATCTACCGAAGTATTTGATGCCAAAACTCTTCGAAAATACCCCACTCTGCGAAATGAACAACTGAGGATCCCATTTGATGGTTTACCTGGCAAACTTTTTCGCTCACAAAGAGTAGCACAGTGGTGTGCTGCTATCTCGATTAATGAAGATATGAATGCTGATCTCAGAGATTGGAGTGATGAGATCTTAGCCTTCGTAGAGCAAGAAGTAAATAGGGACATTGCAGGAGTCTTTTATGTTGAGATTCATGAAGAAACAGAGGAAGGCCGAGTGCTTGGTACTCAATTTCGACGATGGAAGACTTATGACTACATCATGCATGAACTCTGTTTTGAGGAAATGATGATTATTATCGCTAGAAAAGGTCTTAATTTCTGGCGTTCCGAAGAAACCTGGGCAAATGAGTGGATGGACCAGCCCTCCTGCACCAAACAATATTCTGATCAACAAGTAATTGCTCGATTGCAAGCCATCCGTGCTCACAGGAAGTTTCTTCCATCTCAGACCCTGCCCAGATCACAGTTTGCCCCAGATAAGAAGTCCTTGGCCCACATGGAACTAACCAAACAACAAAGGGCTGCAATGATTGCTTATCGGAAGTGGAAAGCTGCTTATGAGGAGAAATTACGAGTTAGAAGTCTCGAACTAGCCGTGATCGAAGAAGAAAAAGAGAAGGAGGCCACCCGACAGGACTATCTCAAAATTATCAACTTTCAGAAAGAATACACTCGAACCGCAACCTCACTTCAAGTCTCTGAAACTCAAGGTTCTGACTCAAATCTCGATCAGAATATAGTGAGTGAGTCCATGGAAGTAGATACCAATGTGGTTCTTGATGTTGCCACACAAAGATTTGACGCAGCAGCTCAAGCATCTGAAATTGTTACAGTGGAAAGAGAAGATGGTGAAGCTACTACATTAGCAGGCAGTACTGAAATAGTTGTCTCTGAAAATCCCATTGACGCCGAACCAGTCTAAGTAAGCTTCCAATCTCTTGTCAACATACTTCATAACGCCCTACATCAACGCGATATCGAGCAAGCCAGATTCAATGAAGAGGTCCTGAAAGAGGTTGCTGATGTCCGAGGAGCAATCTCTGGAGTGAAAACCTCTGTCTCAGAGGTTCAGCAACAAGTTGGTCAAGTCGCTACCAAGATCACACATGTCGAAGAAACTGTGTCTACGGTACAAACAAATGTGACGACTCTCAGCGTCGATCTTGACGCACACAAGTCCTTCTCTGCTTCTATTTTGGATGCTCTCAATGAGGGGGAAGAAAGAAGGATTGCTGAACAAGCAAGGATAAAAGCAGAGGAAGTTGAGCTACTGCTGAAAGAAAAAGAATTTGAACGTATAATGATGGAACGGAGAATGAAGTTAGCAGAACAACAAAGAGAAGACCAACGGGCACGTATTGAACAGATGGAGAAACTAATGGCCATGACGATGAAGAAAGTTGAATCTCTTGAGAAGCCAAAACTTCCACCAGATGCTCAGAACTTAGGTCACTCTCTAACTTTTTTTTGGACTTCATCATTTTTTTATATATGATTCTGAATTCTTTTTTCCGAGTATGAACAATAGTTGATATACACTCTCTGTGTACTCAACGAAAGATGTTAAATGGTTGCTGAATGCTTTGCGTGTAATTTTGTTTTAACTTCTAAGCTAAGTCTCAGCAATCCCTAATAAGCTTCGATCGCACCAAAAAGGGGGAAATTGTTGGGAGAATATTCATGAATCACCCTTAGGATTTTATTGTAAAAGGTTTTGTTGGATCAAACCTTAGTAGACGGTCGATCATTGTTGAACATTAGCATAGCTTAGCAACTGATGTAATGTCCTGTATAGGGTAAAACATCGAGTTGTAATAGAATAGGCTGTTTGGAAGTATCTCAGCAAACATCAAAGAATGTTAAAGGAAGACCGCTAGCAATAACAGAATGCTAAGGAAGTCAGCATTTGACAAACACATCCTAAACTTCTGAAGATGCTAGCAAACCAAATCAGAGTAGGAGACAAAGCACTTGCTGTGCGTGGAGACCAAAAGCATGCTGAAAGAGATCCAGCATCCCGTACCAGTAGAAGCTCAGCAAAGCAAAACAGAACGACTGCTGCACCGCCATTCTGACCAACACGCGACGATTAGCCATGTCAGAAGTAGGATGGAAAAGCCTGTCCAAAAGCAGAAAAGTTAGTAAATAGCTACCTTCATTTAAGGAGAAAGATCCGTTGTGTCTAAACGGATCTGTCGACTCAAACTTCAAGAACATAGCTATAAAAGGCAAGTCAAAGGAAAATGCAGGTGCTGCTCACTCTCTAACAAAAACTCGATATACGAAAAATTCCAAAACAAAAAGGCAAGAGAGCAGTCCAGTTGAAAGGTACAATCCAGAGATACCCAAAGGCCTTCAACATTCAGAGTGTCTAACTACGTCTGACATTCTTCTGAGTGATTCTTGAACTGGTTCAAGAATCTTCAATCATTGGGATCACTTTCTTTTTAAGGAAAGCATCCAGCAGTCAATTTCTTGTGAAGAAATTGATTAAGGCGGGCATTGAAGCCGAGAACACATGATAGTTTAGAGGGAACTCTAAACTCTTCCAAGTAAGTGGTGAAAGTGAGTTTTACGAAGGTGCGCCCTCGACTCAGCCGGAGCCACACCTGGAAAGTCCGGGGTATTAGAAGATAGCCGTAAAGTAGACAGACCTTCAGACGGCTGATTGCTTAACATGATAGGAAACTCTTTGTACACCGTATACTTTCTAGTAAAATTCTTAGCGATTCGGCTAAGGAGTGGACGTAGATCATTTGATCGAACCACTATAAATTGTGTGTTGTCTTGTTGTTACAGCTTTTCGAGGTATTATGTTTTAAAAACCTAGTGACTAAGTTACTAGTGTATAACTGAAGAAGGTAACCTAAGTAAACTTTAAATAAAATAGAGTTGAGAATAATTTAAATACAAGAAAACGCAATCTATTCCGCTGCACTTCGTGTGTGTACTTTATTGTAACCACGACGATTTTGATTGAATTGTAGAGGTAGAAACATTCCTCAGCTCAAGCTTTTCGATATCTTCAAGCTCTTTGAAACAACTATTGGTTTTGGTTTTTTTCCTCACAGCCGCTATTTTCTCCGGCGTAATAGCTATAGCATGCTCCAATCTTTGAAATGATGCTCCAATCTTTGAAATGCTAGTTCTCCTGGGTGTGGATGTTCAGGGGATGTTGGAACCTTTGTATCCATGTTGGACTTCCCTTTCAGAATTTTTGTACGGGCAGCATCGGGATGCGCAGTTGTCTTCTTCGTCTGAGGAATGAAGTCTATCGGAAGCAATTTCTCCCCTGCATCCAGCTTCTTCCTAAGAAAGAACATCTCTATAAACTTGCTAACTTTCAGCCCGAAGTTCACATTGGAAGAGAATGTTCCATCCTTCTTGACAGTCACATTCTTCCGAACGTGCTCCAACCACCATCCGTAGAAGAATCCCACCCAATTTCCTTTGATCCTATCAACTATCGCCATCATCACAGCATACTTGTGTGCGGATAGCTGTGAGTATGATCCAACATCGCACTAGAACATCTTAATTACAAGCTCAGCCAACAGCTTGTATTCCTCTGTAAATTGGTTGATGGGAGTTGCAACTCTGAAGGTGATCGGCTCCACCTTGCTATCTTTCACCAACTCCGGCTTCTTCCACAACTGCCATCTCCTCTTCATCTCCTCAACATCATTGAGCTTATAGGAGGCCACACGCACACTTTGGTTGGGAAGACCGAACTTATCAGCCAAAATCTCTACATTGACTTCTAGAATAGTTCCAAAGACCGAAGTCTTAAATGATTTCATGGTCGCTTCATCAACCACGGCACGGGCATAAAATTCAGACACCATGTGGGGATGAAACCACGATGGTTCTGCAGAGAGATATTGCACCACGCCTGCATGCGTTAAGGCATCCATCAGCCAATCTGGAAATTGTCGGGCAGCGAGAGGAGTATACAATATGCGGTCCTTCAACACTTGTGCCGCCCTCCTCTGATTACTAGACAGCCCAGATTGCTCCTTGTTCCTGGCCAAGGTCACCAACTGGCCATAGGAAATGTTGTCTTGAACATCTTCTTTCTTGACAACCCCAGTATATTCCGGAGCCCATTTCTCGTGAAGGATCACAGTAGATATAAGGGAATGGATGGGGATACCCGATTCAGTAGAAGAATCCGATGAATCGGTGGTGTGAACAGAGTGTTCAGAGTGATGAGAGTGAGTAGGGGATTCAGGATTGGTAGCCATTTTCGAAGGATTTAGGAGAGAGTTTGGAGAGAGTGTATGGGAATTTCAGAGAGCTAGGGATTTGAATTTCTGTAAAGTGAAGTAAATTGATTTAGAAGCGTATATATCTTACTTGTAATAATCTGACGGTTGGGGCTACGCTTCTTCGAATGCAATCAACGGTTGGGCTTACAGTGTCGTGTCGTATGGAAGTTCACGCTCCCATGAACTCGAGTACTGATGATGTGGCACGTCCTGATTCATCGCCGCCATCTGCGCGCAATAAATGCAGCATGGCTCTCATTGAATTTGAAATTCAAACAAATCCCACGTCTGATCATCCTCGAAAATCGGGGGTTCCTGAGTGGCGGAGTTCAGCGGCCAAATACTTTGCAATGAGTGGTACGGCTCAGCAACGAGAAACCCTAGCAGCGAAGAATGACTGCAGACTGATGAGAACTTGGACTCAGCATAGAAAGTCTTAGTAGCCAATATCTTCGTATAAAATATTCAGGACTCTTCGCCTTCTGTTCATACTTGAGCACTTCTTCTTCCGATTAGACGTGCACTTTTTATGTGGCGATTACTCTCTCTATGCGACTATTCAAATTCCGAGAGAAATAATGATCCGGCGTGATGCTTCAGAAAAAATATCCCGTCCATTAATTGTGAAACATGGCTCAAAATTACTTATAAATAACACTTCTTCGAGATGATTTTGGAGTCACTTCTGGCTTTTCTCTGTCCTCTCATCATCTGTATAATCTCTAAGACAAACCAAATTCTTCTTCTCTACAGATATGAATCCCTCGTCCATACTTTATGTTCCTAGGAACCTAATTTTGAGCGAGTCCGGCCTATACACAGAATATGAGACGGACTATATGGTGGCCGAGGCGGTGATGACCGGTGTTCACCAAAATAGCCTTTGGCAGTTCGTCTGCTCAACTCCTCACAGTTTCCAGAGAGCGCACCTTCAACATTTCCTCCGATCATGTGATTCGGAGAGGGACGCTATCTATGGCGTCTTCCGGAATTAGTTGGTCAAGTGGACTCTTGAGACGTTTGCCTCTTCCCCGGGGTCCATTGTCAGTGATGGACTACCGTAGGGGGGAGAGGGCTCCAGAATGGACATCATGGGAGAAATGGAGGGACTCTCCTCTTATTGAGTTCTCTCCCACTCCTTCCTCGTATGGCCTTCATACCCCGTACTCGGGAGATTTGGAAGGTAATGATGGCCTTCGACGACAGGGCGGAGGTGGATTGGGCGGCCTTCGTCTTTCAGGGCGTGCGGAGGTGCGTATTAAACTATCCGGAGCAGCCTCTCCCTTGCGGGATGCAACTAAGTTGGCTTCTCCAGCAGAGATTCCAAGACCTCACTCTCGGTCGCTCTAATCTCAGGGAAACAGACTACTATCCCTTGAGACCTCTGCCTCCCTACTGAAGTCTTTGTAACCCTCCCCCTTTTTGAATGTAAAAAATGTTCATCTTTAATGAAGATATGTTTTCCTTACTTGCGATGAGCTTGTCTTCTATATCGTCCATGCATTCACATAACCTCCATAAACATCAGTAGATCAGCTTAACATATCTTGAATAGCTCCTCCAGGCAAAAATAGCATATTAAAATGTTAAGACTTAAGCACATTGAACTTTTTCATGACCCATCTGCTAAGCAAATCTTTACAGCTGCTATAAACTTAACAAAATCTGCACTTCTGCTGCCATCCCAGCAGAATCGTCATCTCTGCTATCTTCTTAGCAGACTTGGTCTAGCAGAGAAACTCAGCAACAAGCAGGTATAAGTTGAGATATGTTTTCCACACTACCTCCAGAAATTCAAGAGGTCCATAGAGAATGAGAATAGCATCTCATTCATCAACATCATCTAATTCCATAAGACCAACTTAATGCATAGTTCCTTGAATCTGGCTTCTGCTAACGATTTTGTAAAGATGTCAGCTATCTGATCCTCAGTGCATATATATCGGACATCGATGTCCTTCTTCTCCTGATGATCTCAGATGAAGTGGTGACAAATATCAATATGATTGGTCCTCGAATGATGGACTGGATTCTTCGTAATGCACATGGCACTGTTGTTGTCGCAATAAATCGGACCGCATTCAGGAGGAATCCCATAATCCTGTAATTGTTGCCTTATCCATAGAACTTGAGAACAATAGCTAGCAGCAGCAATGTACTCTGCTTCAGTAGTCGACGTGGCTACCGAATGCTGCTTTTTTCTGAACCAGCTGATTAGCTTGTGCCCAAGAAATTGACAAGTACCGCCGGTACTTTTTCTATCGATCTTACATCCTCCAAAGTCTGAATCCGAATATCCACTCAGTGCTAGACTATCGGACCTTGGATACCAAATTCCCAGACTTTATGTGCATTTTAGATATCGTACAATCCGCTTAGCAGTGTCTAGATGCGTCTTCTTGGGATTTGCTTTATATCTCGCGCATAATCCAACATCATATGATATGTCTGGTCTGCTGGCAGTAAGGTATAGCAGTGACCCAATAATACCTCTGTAGAGAGTAGGATTCACATCTTCTCCTTCCTTCTCAAGAGCAGCTATACACGTTGTGCTTATAGGAATCCGCAGACTGTTCGTCTTCTCTGGGCAGTACTTAGCAATTAGATCGCGAGCATATTTCTTCTGGTGAACAAAAATTCCTTCGCTGGACTGCTGGACTTGCAATCCGAGAAAGTATGACATCTTTCCCATCATACTCATTTGAAAGTTGCTAGTCATGAGCTTGGAAAACCTATCACATAAATCTTGGTTTTTCGATAAGAAAATGATTTCGTCGACATATATTTGTACTAGCAGAATACTTCCTTTATCTTCGATACGAAAGAGAGTCTGATCAATCCTCCCTTTCTTAAATCCATTAGCTAGTAGAAACTTAGATAGAGTTCCATGACACGCTCTTGGTGCTTGCTTGAAGACGTACAGAGCTTTCCTGAGCCTATAGACTTGATTTCCCTGCTCGAAGCCTGGTTGTTGCTCAACATAGACTTCCTCCTTGAGCTAACTATTTAGAAAGGCACTTTTCACATCCATTTGCATCACAACAAATTCGTGATATGCAGCATACACGATAAATAATCTGATTGCCTCCAGCCTTGCTACTGGAGCGAAACTCTCATCATAATCTATGCCTACACATTGCCTATATCCCTTGGCCACGAGACGTGCCTTATTCCTGACTACATTGCCTGTCTCGTCCTTCTTGTTCTTGAACACCCACTTAGTGCCTATAACACTTTGATGTTCTGGCCTCTCTACTATATCCCACACATGATTACGTGTGAACTCAGCAAGCTCCTCTTGCATAGCGTTCACCCAATCTGGATCCTGTAGAGCTTCTTCAACTTTCTTAGGTTCTTCATGTGATATGTAACATGCTAGCATTGCATTCCCTTATCTCGTCAAAATGGGATCATTGACATATCCAAGAACATCTTGTAGAGGATGTGCACGAAGCCATGCAGGTCTTATGCGTGCTTGAACTTCAGCATTTGTCTCTCCTGCTGGATTGTTGTCTGCTACAACATTCCCTTCATCATCTGCCTGGTACTCAGCATCTGGATTTCAGGCACTCTGATTCTCAGCAATAGGTAATTCGGCAACAGGATGTTCAGTATTCGCAGCTTCAGCAACTGGAGCTTTTGTATCTTCAGCAGCATGCTCAGCAGCTGGAACCTCAGCAGAAGGCATCTCAGCAATGGGAATCTCAGCAACGCCTTTGCCAAGATCTTCAGCAATGCCCACATCGTCTTGATCATCAAGAAATCCCGAAACATCCAAATTATCATTTAGATAAGTTGGTGGAGTGGCATCAGCATGATCATTAGCATCATTGGCCTGGTCAGCAGTCTGGTCACCTATTGAGTGCGTCGTTGCTGAATTAGCATCATTCATAGACCTAGTTGGATCAATACTCATATTTTCGAAAGAGTTCAAGATTTATTGACCATGGACATCATTGGTCTCATGATTGCTATCCCTTTGCTCTTTGATAACCCTGCGCACTAAAGTAGACTCATCAAAAATAACATTGCATGTTATTTCCACAAGTTGAGTTGTCTTATTTAACACTCGATAGCCTTTGTGAGAAGGGTGTCCATATCCCAGGAAAACACCTACATCAGATTTAGGCAAAAAAGTGTTATGTTTCGACTTCCCATTATTATGGATATAACATGTCGACCCGAAAGCACGAAGATGAATGATCGAAGGCTTACGACATTGTACACTTCATAAGGAGTTTTGTTGAATCTGCCCCATTGATCGCGCTCCTACTTTGAGTGTAGCATGCGGCCATCACGGCTTCTCCCCAATATTTTCCACTCAATCCAGAGTCAGCAAGCATGGACCGCACGGCTTCTTTCAAAGTCCTATTCCTTCGCTCTACTAACCCATTCTGCTGGGGAATCCTAGCAGCGGACTTCTCATGACTAATACCGGCTTCTGCGCAAAAATACATCAAGATTCCATAGCAAAATTTGGTTCCATTGTCTGATCTGATCCTCTTCACCGTGACCTCTTTGCTATTTTGTTCTTTAAGAATCAACTCTGGTAGTAGGATCTTGACTTCATCCTTGGTCCTTAGCAAGCGAACCCATGTGTACCTGGAGAAATCATCAACAACCACAAGTGTATAAACTTTCTTGCTTACAATGGATGTTGTGACTGGGTGAGCTCTAGGATCCTCCCTGATGTAGCCTTCTCTGGGTTTGATTTGAACGAAGCTTTGGTCTGCTTCCCTTGCTGGCAAGCTTTGCACACACCTTCCTTTCGGAAAGTCTCAGCAGGCAAACCTACAACCAGTTTATTCTTGGCAAGATGGTTAATAGTTTTGAAATTAAGATGATTCAACCTCTTGTGCCATAGCCATGTTGTTTCCTCTTTGTTCAATGCTAGGAAGCACGAATGTTGTTGACCGCTTTCCCAGTCAACAATGTATAGGCCACCCTTGCAGATGCCTCTTAGCTTCACTTCTCCTGTAACATTGTCAGCAATAGAACAACCAGTATTGACAAAAGATACAGTGTACCCATTCTCGCATAGTTGGCCAATGCTCAGTAAGTTGTGTTTGAGGTTGGAGACGAGAGCTACGTTGACAATCCTTAAACCATTACGCTCAATGCATCCTCTTCCAACAACTTTCCTTTCGTTGTTATCTCCGAACTTAACTTTGGGGCCATAATAAAATCTTTGTATATCTGAGAATAACTCCTCATTCCCCGTCATATGTGCGGAGCAACCGCTATCAAGGATCCATTCATTTGATATGCTTGACGTCTTAGCACTCGGATCCTGTCCCTGCAACACAATCAAGCAGGCTGATTTAGGTACCCGTTTAGCGCTGGGTCCTGCAGGATTAGCGTGGATCAAAGTTCCTTTCGGAACCCACTTCTTAGTGATCTTCAAGATTTTCTTCTTGATCTCACCCTTCACCACCTTCTCGACCTTCTGATTAATGTGCTTAGCATTCTTAGGTCTAGGTGTTGTAGTGTGCTTAGCCTTCCTTGTCCTTTGATATTGAAATGATTTGGACTCAGGCCTCACATAGGCGTTCCTCCTATGTGGTGTGTAAGAATGGTACAGAGGTCTTACAGCATGGTATTGAACCACCTGCTTGCCCTTAGGGAATGAAGGAATTGCTTTCCAAACATTAGGAGCATGTTGCTCAGCATTCCTTCTTGGCTCTACTGGGGGAGGCCGCTTAGCAGGCTGCTCAACATTAATTTGTTGTGTCCTCTGCAGAGGTTTAGCAGTTGCATTCTGCTTGTGCCAATCCCTATGCTTAGCAATCTGCTTAGCATTCGAAGATTCAGCAGTGTCCTTTCCCTTGTCTTTTTCAGCAGCAGTCATTCTAGCAGAAACGAATGAGATCATTTTCTGCTTAGAAGACATTGCTTTTTCAGTATATCCAAGCCCTATACCAGATCGATCCTTATGATGTCTCTGTTGGCTAACAATGGCATTTAGAACTGCCTTGCTGGATGTATATGTACAAATGCAATTTTCTTTGGGTTTGCTCTTCAAAGCTAGATTCTCCTTTTCAAGATTTTGAGATTTTTCAGATAATTTGGAGAAATGAGCTTTGAGTTTTGAAAATTCCTCACTTTCAGACCTTAGTCTTTCGACTTCCTTGGTCAAAGATGTAATCTCAAGTTTTGGTGAGGTGTTCTCCCCAACGATAGCATTCTTAATTTCGTACATTTTTTAGAATTCTACAGTAAGCTTCGTGAGATAGTCTTCCTAAGAATCTAAAGAGAATTCCTTTGATTCTTCTATAGTTGCTAAACTAGGAATGCTAGTAAGTAGTACCTCATTATCATCGACTGCTAGAGCAGATTCAGCATTTTGTTCAATATCGGCATCAGCGAACCGATCTTCAACAACATTGGCCATCCAAACTAGCATGGCTTCTTCATCATCTTCTTCTGATGAAAAATAATATTCCTCATCATTATCTGGGATATCAGGAGCCTCTGTCCTTGTCAGCAGCGCCCTGGTGACTGCTTTAACAGCATGTCTCTCGAATCTCTGCTTCAGACGCTCTCTTTCCTCCTTGCTGACTTTCGGACATTCATGCTTGAGGTGATCTGGCGATCCGCACTCAAACCACGTCCTGGGATTTCGCTCTGCTGAGCGGGTAGAGGATGATGATTGCTGGATTTCTTTGGCCTCTTTTTCAGCTCTAGCTTCCATCATCAACTTCTGAAGTTTCTTCATCTGCTCTTCCAGCTCACTGATCTTCAAATCAACGGGTTGAGAGCCTGAGGTTGGGACAACCTCCTTTGCTGGTGATGCTGGAGTGGATCTCTTTGTCTTCCACTTAAAGAAGTCCTTCTTAGCGAAGTACGCTAGGTCCTCAGAGTTAGAGGCGGGTGTCGATGAAGCTTGTGCCACGACTGCTTCATTCTTTTTTGATTGTTGTATAATAAACTCGTTAGTTTTGAGTTGAGCAAATACCTGGGATGTAGACATGTTGTTGAGGTCTTTCTCACTCAAGCTCGTCATCTTTGCAAACCAATCATCCCTTGGGTGTAGTTTAGAGATAATCTTGTTGTTCATCTCCCCATTATCATATTTTTTACCAGATTACGAAGCTCTCCCATGATGGTATTGAATCGTTATTCCATGGCTTGTATAGATTCACCTGCAACCATAGAGAAAGATTCATACTTTTCAATCGTTATTCTTTCTCTCTCTTCTTCTTATTTTTCAATTTTATTCAGATAAAATCAGAGCTTTGATTCTGATCTTTTTAGGATTGAATCTTATTGTGCAAGAAGGATTAAATATCAAATCCCTCCGCAACGATTCAGAGTTTAAATTCATCTAGGTATTCCTCAATCTTTCTTATGAATTCAATAAGAGAATGCTAGGTTTGATCATAGGCATAACAATTAAGTTTTATGATATCCAATAATCGACCTTGACTTTCGGATTACGCAATTAATTTGCTAGTAAAAATCCCTTTGATTGCTATGTCTCTGGGATGGCTCATTCATCAAATTAATGTTAACAACGGCTTTGTACATAACTACTTGTCTGAAGATAATTACATGTTTGCACCACAGGGATATGATGACATTGGGGAAGGCAAGGTGTACAAACTAATCAAGAGCCTTTATGGTTTGAAGCAAGTCTCTAGAGTTCAACCGCTATTCAGATAACAAAGAATCACGTCTTCCACGAGCTTACAAAATACATCGAGCTCGATTGTCATCATATCTATGGTCTTTACACTCAGGGATTTATCATTTTCAAACATATTCATAGTGAATTCCAACTTGTTGATATGTTTATTAAGCTTCTTACTCGATCTTGTTTCCGCCAATTGTTGTTCAAGATCGGAGTTGTGGACTTACACTGAATCCATCTAGAGGGGGTGGGTGTTGATGGAGTATTGCCATGATGTTTTGTGTTTATCTCTTCAACTAGATGTGGACGTTGTAGGGTTTTACGTGAGCCGAATCACCAAAACCAAAATGAACCGGATCGATTTATGGTTATTGTGCATAATTAAATACATAATAAATCCTAGCATGTTCCTATGAATTTAATGCGATATTGTGGATTAGAGAATTACCGTAATTCCATCATCTCTGTACCGATCTTTTGCGTTTGAATTCCAAACTTCAATTCAACCACGCAATTCGATTTTGTCTGCGAAAACAGAAATTAGAATACTAATTTCTAGAGAAAATCAAAAATTAAGAAAGCAAGAGAAAAGAATTATATTCTCCAGATCAGGTCTTCAGATCTGTATCCCAATGTTGTTCAGATCTACTACTGGTGAGGACTCCGTAGATCTGTATTCTGAGCAGGACCAGAATCGAAATTCTCCTCCTTTTCTTCTCCAAAAACGGCGCCCCTCTCTCTCTCTAGGTTTAGTGTGTTTCAACTGTGTTACAACTTATGAGAGAGAGCTGTCTATTTATAGACCTAGGGTTTTTATCCCTAATGGGCCTTTTTGGGCTCAATTCAGCATATTTAATTAGGCCAGACCTGGGACCTAATGCAAATAATAAAGTGGGCCTATAAATTAATTAATTCTCATGTCCACAACCCAGGACACAATTAATTAATTAATATTAATTCTTTTTCACCACAGAATTAATACTGACCTACCCCTTTATTACCACGTTATGAGAACGGGCTGCATTAATTGAGAATCCCCATATTTAAGGTTACCGGACATCCATTAATTAATCGGAGCCTCAGACAAGCTACTACAATTAATTAATATCTTATAATTCCTGAGTAGTACCACTCAAACCTTATCACTCGTGCCTGAACTTAATCAGCCTGCAGGACTTTGGCACGATGAATGTTATTAAGCTCCTCAGGGAATGTCCCCATCCTATTACTCGGATATGGTTACCTAAACCCAGTCTCAGGCGGTACTACACGAACTGCTGTTACCCAAGATGCGGATATACGAGCACGTTACTTAGGCTCTTCACCATGGCAAGTCAAAGCAACAGTCAACCCGTGCAAACCCGTGAACCTTCGTTAGGGTTTGGACTCAATCAATATAACGAGATCTTGTATTCGCTGATTCAGACAGACGAATACATCTCACTGCGGTCCATCAATACGCCACCTCTGCGTACCAGCATGTCAAGTAACCAAGACAGACTACTTATTCCGACAATGTCGCAGCCATCCGGACAGACGTATCCTCATACGCTGTCTCGGCTGTGATCAGGTTTATGTCTCACTAGGTCAAGTGATCATACTGTCTTCTACGATCTACAACATGCCGTATAATCATCCCTATCGGTGAGACAAGAGGATACCATTGTTCATACATGTAAGATTGTTAACAGATAGGAGAAATAAACCGTTGTATACTCATTATAATAAATGCATTCAGTATACAAAACCCATCAATCTCCCACTTATACTCAAAGAATAACTAAGCTATTACAGAGTATACAGTCCGTCTATCTAGTCTGCTGTCTCTTTAACCACTATCAGTGGTCGGCATCCACCTCAGACCCAGCTCACGAATATGTCTTTCGTAAACTTTCTGCGGCAAGCTCTTTGTAAATGGATCAGCAAGATTGTCAGCAGTGTCAATATTCTTAATCAGCACATCGCCCCTCGATACAATTTCTTGTATGATATGGTACTTTCTTTCTATGTGTTTGCTTGCCCTGTGAGACCGTGGTTCCTTTGAGTTTGCCACTGCACCAGAGTTATCACAATAAATTGTGATGCTCCTCGGCAAACTCGGGATCACGCCCAACTCTAAAAGGTAGTTCCGGAGCCGCACCCTCTCTTTCGAGGCGTCGTACGCGGCGACATATTCCGCATCCATGGTGGAGTCAGCAATGCATTTCTGCTTTGAGCTCCTCCAAGATATAGCTCCATCTCCCAGGTTAACACATATCCTGAGGTCGATTTCATCTCATCCTGGTCTCCTTGGAAATTCGAGTCTGTATAACCCACAGGGCACAAATCCTAACTTTGATAAACTAGGCAGTAATTCCTAGTTCTCTTCAAATACTTGAGGATGTGCTTTACAGCAGTCCAGTGCGCCTGTCTAGGGTTAGACTGATATCTTGCTACCATGCCAACGGCATAACAGATATCTGGCCTGGTACACAACATCGCATACATGAGGCTACCCACAGCCGAAGCATATGGTACAAGACTCATCTCATCTTTCTCCCGCTGTGTCTGAGGACACTGCCCATTAGAAAGATGAACGCCATGTCTGAAAGGTAGCAAACCTTTCTTGGCGAGTTGCATGCTGAACCGGGCAATCACAGTATCCACATAGGATGCCTGGGATAAGCTCAACATTCTTCCCTTACGATCTCGTAAGATCTTAATCCCAAGAATGTAGCCAGCTTCTCCCAGATCCTTCATTTGGAACTGTTCGGATAACCAAGCTTTGATTTCCGACATCACTCCCTCGTTGTTTCCAAATAGGAGTAGGTCATCAACGTATAGTGCAAGGAAGACCACGCTCCCACTGACACAAAGTCGGTAAACACAACTTTCATTTTCCAACTGTGCAAATCCATAGGATTTAATCACATCGTTGAAACATAAGTTCCATGACCTTGAAGCTTGCTTAAGTCCATACAAGGACTTCCTAAGCTTCCAGACAAGATGTTCTTCGCCCTTGCTTATGTAATCCTCGGGTTGCTGCATATAAATGTCCCTACCTTCTTCAAGGTAACCGTTTAGAAAAGCGGTTTTGACATCAATCTGCCAGATCTCGAGGTCCATATGCGTAGCTATGGCAAGGAGTGTCCGGATGGATTTGAGCATGGCTACGAGTGAAAAGCAATGCCCTCTTTCAGACTATAACCCTTTGCCACCAGCCTGGCTTTAAAAGTCGTGATCTTTCCATCCGCCCCTTTCTTTCTCTTGTATACCCATTTGCACCCAATGGCCCTAAAGCCATCCGGCAAATCAGTTTTCTGGTATACATCCATAGCAGTTATGGATTCAATTTCAGAATCCATGGCGACACGCCATTTGGCAACATCCTTGTCGTGCACTGCCTCTTCGTAAGTCAGTGGGTCAGAGTCCTCATGTCCGTCTTCCGGGCTCAAGTCTGAAGACTCACCCACGAACATGTACCTTTTCGGCTGGAAAAAAACTCTCCCACTACGATGAGGCATCGGTGTCGTGTCAGTAGTTGGTGCAGTGACTTGTGGTCCTGCACCTTGCACTGAAGAACGTGTCTGTGGTGTTGTACCTCTCACAGTGAACCTACATCTACACGTTCCCCTTCCCTTGGAATTGCATTCTCGTTCTCAATTTCGTGAAGAACGATATCACTCCTTGACCTGTGATTACTCACATACTCGTTCTCCAAGAATCTAGCGTTGGTGCTAACAACGACTCTTTGACTCTCAGGACAATAAAAGTAACCACCTTTTGTTTGCCTGGGATACCCTATGAACAACATTACTTTTGACCTACTTTCTAACTTATCAGGTTCCTTCGACAGTACGTGTGCCGGACAGCCCCATACTCTAAACTTGCACAAACTAGATTTGTGAGCAAGGAGGAGCTCAGAAGGCGTCTTAGGAACTGATTTAGAAGGCACCACATTAAGCACGTAAGCTGCTGTCTCCAATGCGTAGCCCAAAAACGAAATTGGTAAGTTTGCATAACTCATCATTGATCTTACCATCTCTAGAAGAGTCCTATTTCTTCTTTCAGCTACACCGTTTTGCTGGGGAGTACCCGATGCAGTCCACTGGGATGTAATCCCATTTTCTGACAAATACTACAGGAACTCGTTACCGAGGTATTCGCCACCGCAGTAAGATCGCATTGACTTGATAGTTTTCCCGACCTTCTTTTCTACTTCAGCCTTGAACTCTTTGAATTTCTCAAAGCATTCAGACTAGTAGCGAAGCAGGTAAACGTATTCGTACCTTGAGTAATCATCAATGAAAGTGACGAAGTACTCGTACCCCCCACGAGCCTGCGTGGACATCGGTCCACATAAGTCAGAATGGATCAATTCCAACACTTCCTCTGATCGAGACTGACTAGCCTTGAAAGGCCTAGTTGACATCTTGCCCTCGATGCAGGATTCGCAGACTTGATAAGGTACAGCCCGGACTAAGTCCAATGTACCGTCATCTGCAAGTCTCTAAACCGCTTCAAGCTGATGTGACCCAGTCTCAAGTGCCAGAGATATGTAAGATCCTCATCAGAAGAAGTAAGTTTTCTCTTTCTAGGATTATCATTTACAGATGAATTACATGAAATACTTGCGGAAGAATTATGATTACAGTTAACAACATAGAGAGAATTATTCAGCATTCCACGACAAATAACACCGTTATTACCAATGATAGAAACACCACTATCAAAAATAACTGAATATCCATCAACATAAAGTTTGGAAACTGAAATAAGGTTTCGCCGAAAATCCGGCACGTACAAAACATCTCTCAAAGTTCAAACAGAATCATCAAAGTACAAGGTGAAATCTCCAATGGCAGCTGCACTCACTTGTGCTGCATTCCCCATCGAGATGGTAACCTCGTCATTCTTCAGCACCCTCCTTGGTGTGAACCCCTGCAAAATGTAACAAACATGATCAGTAGCTCCAGTATCCACTACCCACGAATGAGTAGAAACCGATGCTAAACATGTTTCTGTTACAAATGCAAATGACGTACCTTGTCCCTTAGCATTCGGACAATCCACCTTCCCTCATCCAGCACACTCGTTTTTCTTTGGAGTGACCTTGACTCTCTTCCCCTTCCTAGACTTGCTATCACTGCCTGTTTTCCTGAACTTGCTCTCAGCACCATCGTCTCCAACCTTAGAGGTTGTCGAACCAGTACTAGAACCAGACATAACAGGTTTTCGTGCTCGCATGGTGGATTGCTCCACTACAAGATCCTCAAGTAGCTCATGCAGAGCATACTCTCCCTTTGCAGCAGCAACCACCTTAAAGTCATAATAGGATTCCGGAAGAGAATTCAGGATAATATCAATCTCGCCTTGCGCACTGATATTACAAGCCTGCACAGTGAACTGTCTCATGAGATCAATCATAGACATCATGTGTGTAGTCACTGAACTATCCTCAACCATCTTCTTGCACACAAGATTGTGCACAAGCTTACAGTTAATGGTTCGCTCCACTTTGCCAAAAGCTGTCGAGAGTTCCTTCCAAAGCTCTCCAGCCCTTTCAAGGTGTTCATACTTATGCCTTAATTCTCTAGACAGGGAACCCGTGATGAGCCAGAAGGCAAACTCATCAGCATTCTCCCATCTTTCATAGAATTCAAGCTCAAGCTCGCACACTCCTCTTTGAGAGCGCAACAGTGGATCCATGTAAAGAACATGTGCTTGATTTTTCAGATAAAGGATGTGTTTTATGCAGAAACTCCATTCATGGAAGTTTGGACCAGTTAGAGGATTGAGAGCAAGTATATGATCGACAGTAGACATAGACATATCTGAAACAATAAAGAATCTTAAATAAGAACATACATGTAGAACTTCGAAAACAAATGCATTGAAAACCTTTTAATAAATCAAATACAAATATTTTCCACTAATTGCCCAAGAGTTCCCACCGCAAGCTACACTCGTAGACGTTTACGATGTCACCCTCAACCAGAACTGCGGGTTTTAAGCCCCAATCCATTTAATTTCACTACCATGTCAGGAAGCTTTTGACACTAGAAATTAATAATTAGTGAAAACCTTAGACCAAGCCATCTCTCAAGAACAGGGATGCAATTCTTGCATTATATTCTAAGATGCTTCTAAGCAATTTAACCACAAATTTAACTCTGGCCAAAAGAGACAGTTTAGCATGGCACGTAACCATATCGCACAGCTCTTAAAGCTTTTGTTATCTATAATTTAAATCAATCCTAGAATACTTGTGAAAGAGATCTACGCAAGCTACACTCGTAGACGTTTACGCAAAACCCTCCCACTATTCACATGATTTAAATTGTTTGTCTAGAAATCCCAACAACCGTACCCATGCACCTCTAGGAACTAGCAAGCTACATTCGTAGACGTTTACTAGAACGAGAGATACACTTACAGCCTAGGACCGCTTTGTGGAGGTCTATTGATTTTAATTTAAAAAAAAATTTGCTTAGTATTTTTCTTTTAAAAGGTTTCTTTATGCACACACATAATTTCTTTGTCATTGTATTTCCCAAATTTTTGCATGTAATAATACAAGCCAAAAAATTCCCAAAATATAATCCAACAAGAAATTAATCACATAAGCATGCTTGGAAAGCTGTAAATAATAAAAGCGATAAATCATGCTTTTCCTATTATCTACACATGCTTAATTGCGCACGTAAATAAATCACATATCATACGAGGACAATTAAGGCAAACAAAAATTCCTCGTGACCCAAAAAATAGAAAAATAAATTCTATCTATTACAATTTGAATTTGAATTTAATTTGGATAAATCCAAATCTTTTCAAATCTTCCCAAATCTTCAAGGGCCTTCAAATCTAATTCACCAAATCTTTTGGGATTTAGGCCTTTGTGATCTGATGATTTGCCATAACCATAATGCAAACCCTAGGGTTAGCACAGGATTGTACAAACCACCAAAACACGAGCCACCGCGATGGGACAGCAGCAGCCGACGACAACCACAGCCGCCGCCGCCCGCCGCTGGCCAGTCGCCGCGCCAAGCGCCGCCGCGCGCCTGCCGTGCCGCCGTCCTGCGCGCGCCGTGACTGCTGCCCACGCGCGCTCTGCTCACGCCCCGGCCGTGCGTGCCTGCCGCGCCGCCTGCGCCCGCCGTCGTCTCCGTCGGCTCCGTCTTCGTTCTTCGTCCTCGACCCGTCCAAATAAATTTGAAAAATTACAAAAAAACTATTCTATTATAATTTTCAAATCTACACTAATCACGGATTTTCTCGTGATTTTACAAAATTAATTCAGCCCTACACGGATAAACCACCACGTGCTGAATTTTACGGGTTGCCACGAGGAACAAAAACTAACATCCACAAAACAGTAAATCCATACATGCATACTGAATTCAATTATGCACAAAAGAGCCATAAATCAGAAACCTGGCTCTGATACCAATTGTAGGGTTTTACGTGAGCCGAATCACCAAAACCAAAATGAACCGGATCGATTTATGGTTATTGTGCATAATAAATACATAATAAATCCTAGCATGCTCCTATGAATTTAATGCGATATTGTGGATTAGAGAATTACCGTAATTCCGTCGTCTCTGTACCGATCTTTTGCGTTTGAATTCCAAACTTCAATTCAACCACACAATTCGATTTTGTCTGCGGAAATAGAAATTAGAATACTAATTTCTAGAGAAAATCGAAAATAAAGAAAGCAAGAGAAAAGAATTATGTTCTCCAGATCAGGTCTTCAGATCTGTATCCCAATGCTGTTCAGATCTACTACTGGTGAGGACTCCGTAGATCTGTATTTTGAGCAGGACCAGAATCGAAATTCTCCTCCTTTTTCTTCTCCAAAAACGGCGTCCCTCTCTCTTTCTAGGTTTAGTGTGTTTCAATTGTGTTACAACTTATGAGAGAGAGCTGTCTATTTATAGACCTAGGGTTTTATCCCTAATGAGCCTTTTTCGGCTCAATTCAGCATATTTTATTGGGCCAGACCTAGGACCTAATGCAAATAATAAAGTAGGCCTATAAATTAATTAATTCACATGTCCACAACCCAGGACACAATTAATTAATTAATATTAATTCTTTTTCACCACAGAATTAATACTGACCCACCCCTTTATTACCAAGTTATGAGAACGGGCTGCATTAATTGAGAATTCCCATATTTAAGGTTACCAGACATCCATTAATTAATCGGAGCCTCTGAAAAGCTCTAACTACAATTAATTAATATCTTATAATTCCTGAGTAGTACCACTCAAACCTTATCACTCGTGCCTGAACTTAATCAGCCTGCAGGACTTTGGCACGATGAATGTTATTGAGCTCCTCAGGGAATGTCCCCATCCTATTACTCGGATATGGTTACCTAAACCCAGTCTCAGGCGGCACTACATGAACTGATGTTACCCAAGATGCGGATATACGAGCACGTTACTTAGGCTCTTCACCATGGCAAGGCAAAGCAACAGTCAACTCGTGCAAACCCCTGAACATTCGTTAGGGTTTGGACTCAATCAATATAACGAGATCTTGTATTCCCTGATGTCAGACAGACGAATACATCTCACTGCGGTCCATCAATAAGCCACCTCTGCGTACCAGCATGTCAAGTAACCAAGACAGACTACTTATTCCGACAATGCCGCAGCCATCCGGACAGACGTATCCTCATACGCTGTCTCGGTTGTGATCAGGTTTATGACTCACTAGGTAAAGTGATCATACTGTCTTCTGCGATCTACAACACGCCGTATGATCGTCCCTATCGGTGAGACAAGAGGATACCATTGTTCATACATGTAAGATTGTTAACAGATAGGAGAAATAAACCGTTTTATACTCATTATAATAAATGCTTTCAGTATACAAAACCCATCAGACGTATGCATGGATTCTTGGAGCTGTGTGAATGAAAGTGTTTTTATTTTTTTCGCATGAATAAGCGTAACATTTTTATTTTTTGGGTGTCGGTGGATTTGTTTATTTTCTCGTGATGTGCATGTGATGTAAGGGCATCTTCTCTTTTTTTTAATAGGAATACATGTATTAAACTCACACACCCATATGTTCCCGGAAAAGCTCGAACCTGTGACTTCTTGGTCCAGGTAAGATGTTTTAACCACTACACCTCGAGTGAGGGGACATAAGGGCATCTTATCTTTCATGCATTTTGTAACCACACATATATTGTGGTGTGATTCAAACTGTTTCATTTGAGTTTTACAGAAATAATATTGAACTTCTCTCCTAAATTTTCTATCTTTATACAAACTAGCATTTCACCCGTGCGTTGCACAAAAGTACTATATTAATTAATAGAATAAATATATATGTGCATTAAACATTATGTATAATTTTATCAAATTAATACATATTTTCAATAAGCATAGATTTAGTACATACAATCATGAACAAATTTATCAAGAGATCCAGGGATGGTGTGATATTTTAAGTAATAACTTTTTACCATCTAATTTTTAAGAAAAATGAGGGCGTGTGAAGGAATATCACTATTATTAACCCTGCACAGGCTGCTTTCCTACGGGGAAGGAATATCACTGATAATTTTCTTTTGGCGCAGGAAATAGTTAGAGGCTTTGAGAAGAAGATTATCAGTGATATTTAAATTATAAATTCAATTATATAATTGAGTTTATGCAAATAATTATATATATATAATTTTAATGAATAATAAGTTTATAAATCATACACAAAATTTATCAAAAAGAAATTTTTTTTATAAAATTAACCCATAAAATATTATACTTGCATTAGTTTAAATTCTTATAATTACTAATTGTTGAGGTTCGATTTGTGATTATATTGGGACCCTTGGAACTAGTTTTAAATAGAATCAAGATATAACCGACAAACTACAAAATGAGATATAAAATATGAGCCGTGAGTAAAGCTTTTTGAAAATGAATCAAACTACTTTATGCTTTCGTGCGTTAGTGCTTCTATCCCTAGGAAAAAACATGTCCCAAAATAAACTTCCCACGCCCCTTTTATAGACTTAGGGGATTGGTTACAACCCTAGCAGTTTTTGATGACCGTTCCGACTTTTAAGGGGAGCCATTGGTGTCGACCGTTCGAGCTTTGCGGGAAATTGTTTGGCTAAGGTTTTTTGAGCTCCATACTGGGATAGTATCGCCGGCCGCGCGAGATCTCCGGGGGTAGTTCCGATTATCAAGGAGGAGGTGGCTTTGACCTATAGTCTCCTAACTTCCTTCCGGTTTCAGTGCGCTCCCAAATTCGGTGTCTCCTGGTTGGGTCGTGCACGAAGGCCGGACCTTCTTGTTTGATCTTAAAGCTCCTCCTCCTGGGGCTGGAGGAGATCACGGCCTTGACTGGAAGCTGGAGCTCGTACTCTGCATGCTGGGTCTTGGGCTTGGTTGAGATCATTATTCCGAGGTCGTTGAGCCCGTTTACGTGCGTTCTCTTGGGTTGTTGCCATTCTTGATGGGCCTGGGCCTCACTTTTCTAGCCCAATCATTTTTGGGCCCAACAATAGCCCGTTCGGGCTTGGGGTTGAGTGAGCTAGAGAGACCCTAAGGTCGAAAAGTTGGGTCCTACCCATTACATGCAAGTGCTCAGAGCGCGGAAGTACCGAGCTCCTCGTGAGGAGGCATTGGGAGCCCAGGAGGGGACCTCGTGAGGTCCCTTTCTCCTTGGAAGGTGATAGCGCATTTTTCAACGCGCTAAAGCTGCAAGTGTACAGACCACTGCAGAGGGCAAGTAATAATTTATCGAACTCAAGGACTACAGGCTCGAAGTACAACCAAGCACTAAAACACAGATATCTTACTACTATCTAGGCGATTCATAAAAGAGTTTGGTTTATCTAACTAGACTGATTTTAAAGCAATAATTAAATAAAAAGGTTCAATTAACAATTTCCGAAAAACTTATGAGAAAACAGGATTCCAGGGTAATCCACTTTGAATATTAAACAAACAACGTTTTCATGCAATTCAATCCCAATTTAATTTCCAGAGATGTGAGCAATCGCAAATATGTTATCAGGTGATCCTCTCGGACTCTAAACCATAACATGGAAATAAAATACCTAGTGACTCCTCTCGGATGCGCAAAAGGAATTTTACTCTTGATAAAAACCTTAGATTTTAAACCCTTTAAAAGCTCAATTTTCTCTCGGACAATTGTTCTAATAAATCTAATTTATTTGCGTCATAATTGATAACCTAGACCTCTCGGTTCAAAAACTACCAATTCAAATCACAATTAATGGCCAGTATCTCGCAATTAATGAAAATCCCAAATAAATTAGAACATCAATGGAACAGGAACATTGAATCACATAAATTGTTGAATGAATAAATACAAAGCTTCAAACCCTAGAATCCATGAGTGAACTTAGCCAATCATGCTAAGTTCTAGAAAAACAAAAAGATGGAGAGTCATAAGAACAGAAAGCATGGAAATCAAAAACCGTGGTCTTCAATCTTCAATTCCTGTCGTGCTCTCCAAGTTCTCCAGCTTTTTCTCTCAATTCTATGCTCTCTCTCTGAAAAATTGATAAAAAAGGCTTTATTCACGTTCAGGGACCTCCTATTTATAGTTGGGGCTCTTCAAATCTCCAAAAGATATGGTTTTGGGCTTCAGATTTGCCAGAATTCGTCAAAACGGGACAAAATCGGCGATCTGGAATGCGCGAACGGCGACCGCCGACCATGCACGTGGGTCGCCGATCGTGCGACGAAGCTGATGGAGAAAAATGCATAACCGGCGACCCGTCTACATAACCGGCGATCGTCGGTTTTGCATGTGGGTCGCCGAGTTCGTTACGAAAGTGCGCAGTCCCACGGTTTTGGCCATAACTTTCGCTCCCAAACTCCGATTGACCTGATTCCAGTTGCATTGGAAAGCTAACTCGAATATCTATCTATTGCCATGCTCCAATAGCTTGAATTCCATGTGTGGAGGAATTTGTGCCTGCTTCTTTGAACATCAACTGCTTTTAGGACGGGTTTCCATTGAATTTTGGCCTAAAACATATTTGGGTTCGG
>JAPKLW010000194.1:0-34291 GCA_026898455.1 Plectranthus barbatus
ATAATAATTTTGAAGACTGACTTGATTGCTTAAATAAACTATATAATGTAAATAGTGAGGATCACACACATTGTAATTACATAGATAAAAGACCATTTTACTTTAATCAGTCGCATTTTGATTCTCGTGTTAAATTTGAATACTAATGTAATTAGCAAAAATATTCATTTAATATTATACATAATAAAGATAAATATATTATTGAATTTTATATGATCCAGTAAATTAAAACAAATACACCATATAATATGATATAAACATAAATCTGAAATAAAATACTTACAAACTGCTCATATCTAAAAAACAATAATTTTAAAAGGATTATAAAATCACTTTTAAAATTGAGACCTAATTAATGCAAACTCCAATCTCTTCTTAAATTTTTAACAAATACATGTTATTTTTGATAAATTATTACAAAAAAGATACTTATATTATTTTAATTATATTTATACATTTTTTAATAAAATGATTAGCAATGAGATTAATTATTTCATATAACATTAAATTAAAAAAAAAAAGATAGTTAATTATAAATGCTAATAGATATTTTCCATATTTGCAATTAATTTTCAAATAAAACAATTTTTAATTATTTTAAATTATTCCATACTTAGCATATTTGATTCTACTTACCTAATATATATTAAGTTTATTTTAGGTAAGTTTTTTTGGGGGGAAATATTTTGGGTGTGGGGGTTTTGCTTTTAGATATATATAGATGTTGGAATATACTTTGATGTTTCATTCAAATGAATACTAAGAAGATTAAATTGATCATGATGTAATATATATATATATATATATATATATATATATATATATATAGGGGAGTTCTCAGAACTCCTCTTACCATGTGAAAATAAGAACTAATCTCGGCCATCCAGTTGGTGATCCAACGCTCAAGACTAAATAAATCCCGTCCGCATTATAGTGTATTAAAACATGCATTAAAGGGTAATTTTGTAATATTTTTTCTCTCTCCTCTAAAATCATCCTAAATCTTTAAATGATCATATCTCCTTAGATTTAGATTATTTTTTAATGTATCATATATCAAATTAAAGGTAATTTAATTATCTTTCAAACAAAATCCCTATTGCATATGTTTCGATTTAAAATCATCGTAAAAAATGAAAACTAGTGATTATATGCATAATTCTCGTAACAGTACACGAATTCTTATATAATGAATGGAATTGCACAATATAATGCATGAAGTTATATTATATAATGCATAATATGATAGATAAAATGCAATAACTTTTTTCAGATAAAATAAAAATAAAAAAATTCATTATCTTTGCATACTATAGATAATATCATTGTTGTTATAAAAGTTGATCATATATTACTTATTTTTAATTATGTATTTTTTTGTTATATTATATAAATGTATATTACTATATTGTATAATGCATGTTTGTTAGGTATATAATGAATGTTTGCTAGGTATATAATGCATGTCGAGGTCAATATAATGCATGAAGTTATAGTATATAATGCAGAATAAGATAGATAAAATGCAACATTTTCATTTCAGCGAAATCATCATTCATCATTATATTTACACGTGTTATGTATTATATAGCAATAACATATGAATTATATGAAAGTAATATAATTTTTCTTTAAAATAAAATTAATATCATATATAATATGCATAATTCTCGTAACAGTACATGAATTTTTATATAATGAATGCAATTGCACAATATAATGCATGAAGTTACCGTATATAATGCAGAATATGATAGATAAAATGTAACATTTTTATTTCAGCGAAATCATCATTCATTATTATATTAGCACTTGTTATGTATTATATAGTAATAACACATGCATTATAATGAAAGTAATATAATTTTTCTCTAAAGCAAAAATAATACCATATATAAAGGAGGAAGTAATACCGTATAATGATAGTAATATTGTTCTAAAATAAGAGTAATACCATATTATAATGTAGGAAGATGTTTGTTAGGTATATAATGAATGTTTGGTATATAATGCACGTTTCCTATGCATATAATGCATGTTTCCTATGCATATAATGCATGTTTGTTAGATATATAATGCATGTCGAGATAGAATATGCAAACAGAATCTTAAATAAGTACAAAATGACAAAAATACCCTATAATGCAGGTTTTTTGAGATATAATGACCGAAAATTTTAGTAAAATCCTGAGCGTTCATTCATCAAAATCAATGGCGAGGATTGGTTCTTATTTCTTATGGTAAGAGTGGTTCTCACTGGATCGCATCCATATATATATATATATATATATAGGGAGCAAATCAGGTAAGAAAATGTCCCGTGTGAGAAAAAAGAATGAATCTTATCCGTTAGATCTAAATAAATTAATGGTTCATATAAAATCAAGCAACAACTAAAACACAATCAAACAATTGCTTGATTGTGTTTTAATTGTTGCTTGATTGCATATCAACCATTGATTTTTTTAGATCTAATGGACATGATTCATTCTTTTTTTCTCACATGAGGATTTTTTTTTACTTGATCCCTTCTCTATATATATATATATATATATCAAGATTATGAAACTTTTTTTTTTCTTTTTGAATAAGTGTACATTAATCAAACTCACACACACACTCACACACCCAGATGTCCCCCTGGGAGCTCGAACCTGTGACCTCTCAGTCACAGGCAAGATTATGAAACTTAATGGAAATCAATGTTATAGACAGAAGATGCTAATTCTTTTCTATTCACAAAAACAAAACAATAAGATAAAATGGAATAAAAAGCAGAATGATGAAGGAAAAAAAACTCACATTATAAAACAATCGAAAACCTTCATGCATGGTACATAACTGTTGCGGGGGCGGTGGGTCATGGGGCCGAATCCCATCTGGATTAGCTTCTTCTTCAGATGGGTGTTCCAGAAGTGGAGCACTCCACCAAACTCCAAACCCTGAACCATAACTCCCTTGCTGAGAGAATTCTGATCGACGCTGCATGGCGCCTGCAAATCCGGCGTGTGCGAGAACTGCACGGAATCCTGAAGAAAATACGGCGGAGGAGGAGGCTCGAGGTGGGTGAAGATATTGGAGGTGTCTTTGTGAGAATTGAAGAGGTTGAAGCTGGCGGCAACGTCTGCAGGGATGGAGATTGGGGATTGAAGGAGATGCTGCACCTGCGGGCATTGATTGAGGCGAGCCATTTGGAGGGCTTCGGACTGGAGGCGGAGGGCGTGGGCGGGGTTGTCGATGAGGTTGGCGAGGGCGATGAGGTGGGGGAGGGTGGCGAAGATGTCGGTGCGGGGGCGGTGGGTGATGGGGTCGAATCCCATCTGGATTAGCTTCTTCTTCAGACGGGTGTTCCAGAAATTCTTGATCTCGTTGTCTGTTCTTCCCGGCAGGTTTGTGGCGATTGCAGACCACCTTCATTCAACGTAAGAGTAAAAGTTGAGTATAATTTGATGGTATTGGGGGTAGTAACCCGAACCATGGAGAATTGTCGATTCAGGACCCAAAAGATAGTTTAATTATCGATTCAGGACTCGAAAGATGATTTCTCAATCCAGGATCCGAAAGATCATAAAATTCTGAATCCAGGTTTCGGGTCCTGAATTGAGAATGAATCTTTCGGGTTCTGGATGGATAAACTATCTTTCAGGTCCTAAATTGATAAAACTTCTTTAATTATCGATTTAAGATCCGAAAGATGAATTTTCAATCCAGGACTAAAAAAGATTATAAAATTCTCAATCCAAGATTGAGAATTATATTTTTCGGGTCTTGAATCGAGAATTTTCCAACTTTTTACCATCTCGTATTTGTAAGAGTCCATTAGGGTTGTTGAGAGAGAGAGAGAGAGAGAGAGAGAGGAGACTAACTTGTTGCCAAGAATGGCGTGGAGGTTGAGGATGGTTTGTTCCTCTTCTTGGGAGAATTTGCCTCTCTTGATATCTGGTCGCAAATAGTTAGTCCAGCGAAGCCTGCAGCTCTTTCCGCATCTGTTCAGCCCTGAAATCATTACATCAAAACACATGAAATTAGAGAAAATCAATACATATATGATCAGTATAATGATATATATATATCTATATATGTATATGCATATGAATGTACCAGCAAGTCTAGGGAGGGCTCTCCAGCAGCCATGGCCATGTGTTTGGATGTATTTGATGAGTTTCTCGTCTTCCTCGGGAGTCCAAGTACCTTTCTTCACACCATTCTCACCCGACGTGGGAGATCTTCCCATAGCTTCGACTTATCTTTCTCTCCTCTCCCCATTTTTCTCTCTATATATCTTTCTTTGAGCTTCGGATTGCTTCCTCTCCAATCCTACCAAATAACTACTACTGGAGCCTAGTAGCTATATATATATATATATATACATCTCAGGTTTTATATATGAAATTCATTATACTAAAAAGGACAAATGCACATAAAGATGACAAGAAAACGTAGAGAATAATAAATCAGAAAAATATATTAGTATATAAATTACAAGTCCACATTGTAATTAATTGTTCAATTTGAATTCTACTAGTCATTTGTAGTTATTATATATAGTATATAATACTTGATGTCTGTCACGACATGATCAAATATTTGTATGTGTAAGTATGTATGTCTGTCTCCTATGAATATTTGTATGTGTAAGTATGTATGTCTGTCTCCTCTAGAGATGTCAATCGGGCCAACCCGTCGGGTTTCGGACTAGCTCTATCGGGCTGCGGGCTAATCGATTCGGGTCAAATCGGGCTAAAAAATCTTGACCCTAACCCATCGGTTTTCGGGCTGGCCCGTCGGGCCTATGAATTTATTAATTATTTTTTATTTTCAATATTTTTTCACTCTTTTAATATTTTAAATATTGAAAAATAAACAAAATAATGCTTATCTCTTATAAAAATGGAAAACATATCACAAATTTTTATATAATAATAAATTTAAATATTACAAATATATATTTTTTTTATTTTAGCAGTATTTGAATATGTTTTAACATCATAAATAAATAAACTTAACTATGTATTGAATACTTATTGAACAAAATACAAATATATAACTTAAAACTTAATTAATATATATAATCTTAAATATTAGAAGTAGATTTTAGCACTATAATTATGTAAAATTTATTAATAAAAATAATAATCGGGTTAATCGGGCCAACCCGTCGGATTTTGGGCTCAACCCTATCGGGCCTCGGGTTATTAGGTCCCGGGTTAATCGGCTAAATTTTTTTCGGGCCAAAATATCTCGATCCTAACCCACATTTTGGCTCGGATTAATCGGGCCAACCCGCGTGTTTCGGGCTAAATTGACATCCCTAATGGTCTCATTCCATTTCTACAGTTTCTGAGAGAGAGAGAGAGGTTGGTGCAACAAACTTTCTACTATTATTTTAATCACCGTTCAACACACATAGGCATAGTTATTTAATTATGTGTATTTCATAAAAAAATAATAATAATAAAAAATTGTACATGTAACATTTTTTTATGCATTCACTAAAAGTTGAAATGTGGACTTAATTCAATTGCAGTTCAAAATGAATACCACAAAAACATAAAACAAATAGTTTTGAAAAAAAGGAAATAGACTACGCAACGGGCCGCATAGTCTATTTGTTTCGCAGTTCGGTAATACACTACGCGGTAGAAAACGTCGTCGATTTGAATAACACCTCTAATAGACTACACTATTGTCTGCCCTAGTTTAATTTTGCCCCCAATCTTCCTCGCGTGCCTTTCTTCCCTCGCCTCTCCGATTGTGCCTCGCCGTGAATCATCCCCGACTGTCCCCTTCCCGTGCCTCGCCGTGAATCGCCCACCATCCCCTTCCCAAATAGCACGCTCCCTGACTCTCGCCGACTATCCCCTCGCGAAATAGCACACACCTTGCCTCTCGCCGTTCTACTTTTACCGTGCCTCATCGACTCTACCCTCCCAAATACGATGCACCCTGTCTCGCCGTGAATCGCCTACCATCAGTTATGTGCTCACCGTCCATCGACGTTCTGCCCTCACCGACTGTCACCTCGCTTACATGATCTTACTCCATACACTCTCTATCTGTGTAGTTTTTTTTCACTTTTGCTAACTGTGAATAAATTCATCTCTCTGCAGATATGTTGAGGCGCCGTTGTGACCAGTTTCATGATTAAAACTCAGTCTATTCAATCTACTCTTGTAAGTTATCAGAGGAAATACTCTTGGTTGTACAAAAATATGTATGCATTTGCTTTTGGGATTTATGCTTTGTTTGATTTTATATTGCAGACTTCTGAAATATATTTTGGGTTTGTGGTTAGAACTTAGGAATGAAGAATAATATGCGATGAAGTGTTAAAATAAGTTTGAGTATAAGTGTTGTTTTGATTCTTTTGTAGAAGAGAGCTGTTTGTGATGGATCTTTCTGATTCTTTGCAAAATGTATCACATATTGTTGATTGTAAAACAAACGGAAGTGTAGAAAGTGTTTATTTCATATCTTAGCTCAAAACAGAACCAGTAAAACCAATATATTCGAGCGAAGAAGAAAGAGACTCACTCATCACATGCGCAACACGTGAAGGATAACAAACTAAAATTATAAAACAAGTATAAAGCGTGTGCACGACTTATTACAGAAGAAAGCTTAGTAAAATAAAGATAAACCCATTCCAGCTCCACACGGAATCACCATCCTCAACACCCCCCCCCCCCAAGATGGAGGCGGTGCAAGTCCACCACACCCATCTTGCACAATAGCTGATGAAAACGAGGCCCTGAAAGTGACTTAGTAAAGAGATCCGCAAGCTGCATCTCACTATGAATATGATCGGGTTGAATGAAACCATTTTTGTAGAGATTGCGAACATGATGGCAGTCGATTTCTGTCATGCCCCCATTTAGCTTCCCTGGCTTATGAGAGTGCAACGGGTTATTCTCGAGGTTTTCTCACCAAGTAACATTATTGTGGAAGAGAAGTAGCGGAAGCTGTCATTCATAGAAACAGTAATAGGGCTCAAGTTCACACGAAGTACTAGCAGAGAGTTAGGTTCAGAAGTAACAAAGTTAAGTTACAAAACATGGGGAAGATTAGGTTTTCAGAGGTTCATTGCAGCGAAGAGTTGGAGATATGCATATGAGGATACATATCTCAGGATCTAGCTCTTATTTGGACTGCTCACACATTCCTGCTGTCTCCTCCACTGCTCCGAGCTTTAACCTACATGTTTTAGAAATAACATGCAAGGGCTGAGTACACCGTGTACCCAGTGAACACATCCCCGAAAATAATACAATATAAATTGTTATGCCATTTAGTTGATAAGACACGAGGTTTTACGAAATCCACTCATGCTTATAAAATAGTTTCACATACTCTGCAGAGTTAATATTTAACGTGTGATCATAATCTGTTTTAATGTGTGGCTTGGAAGCAGGCCCACTTCCAAGTCACGATGTACAGCTGGGAATGGCATAGTCCACTCAACCACTGTTATCGAAGTGCACTGATCTCGGACAAAACACAACGTGATCCGATCGACTTTCAAGCCACCCTTATAGCCCCTGAGTGTCAACCCGCGGTTGATCCACTCTACACATAATTCATCTGGGGAATTTAACCACCAGTACTGACATACCAGAGGTTAAGCTCACGGTACTTGTGAAACAAGGATATCAGTCGTCTTGAGTTCGCAAATCAGTAAAAAATTGCTCAAGGTTTAGAACCTTGGTTCATTTTGCTGACGTCCCATCTCTCTGGCCAACTACGTCTGGCTTCAGAGGTACAAATATGGTCCACAAAATAGTTTTGGCATAACAATCATTTTATAAAACACTTTTCATGAATTTGTTTTGAAAAGAAAACACTTTGCATGCTCTATAATTTTTATAAAGAAAGCCCACCTTATTATCTTATTGATTTTGATTGCGCGGCGGCTGCTCGAAAGCAAAACCTTGCCCAATGCGATTTCCTTTGCACATTAATCACAACACATAAATAAGCTATACGTTCATGAACCACATAATCACACACATGATAATTCAAATCATTCTTCGCTAAAATCTATCATACTCTTTCTATGGAATAAATTTCATAACTATCCATCTAGCTCACATTATGTTTACTTCTTTTCAATTAAGGATCTTAGTCCTCTCAGTTAATCAAACACTGCTATAATGCCTTATCACATATATGATTCACAGATCATATAAATTCCATGAATTTTCCAAACACAAGTTTCTATATCTTAATATAAAACACTTCATCATGCTTTCATTTTCATATGATTGAGTCTTTGTTCTCATCTTCTTGTTCTAGTTCATCTGATATCCAAGTTTTATACCAGCTTATTTAACATCAAATTTCACCATCACAGCAACATGATAACAAGCCAATTATCTTACTCTAATTTATGTTCAAAACATGCTAATAACCTCTCATATTATGCATGGAAGGATCCTAGGGTTCTAGCTATTAAAGATGTACGAAACAACAATCGAACCCAACGTCTCGTGAGAACACCCGGTCCAGGCGCGGTCGCCACACCCACGCCCCTGACCGCACCCCACCCGCGCCGATTGACCGCGCCCAGAGGGCTGCTGCGAGCAGCCTCTAGCGCAGTCCAGCCCTCGCCCGCGCCTCGACCAGGCCGGCGACGGGGGCTGCACCTCTTGCCCGTTTTCACCCAATTTCCGACCACATCACAACACACAATAGCAACTACAACCATATTCATCATATACACAAGCCAAATATCACAAAAATCAAGTCGCATGTATGATCAAACCCACTATGATGCATGTGACGATGGATAATTCAAGAGAAGAGTTTCTACCTTCTTTCTCAAGTAGTTGATCAACGATATTACAAAATTCCACAGCTAGTACACAACCTCACACCTCTATCAAGCTCCTAAGAACAAATACAAGCATCAAAACAAGGATAATTCTAAGATTAGAGGTCATTCTAACTCAATATCCAAAATCGCCATTTCTCTGCCACAGTTTAAAGAAGTGACCATAACTTGGTTGTTTCTTACCCGAATTGAACGAATGAGTAGTCCCCGAGTATCTACTCTTGAATATCTACAATTTTGTTTCCCACAAGCACCTCGAATTCTGACTTCTTCTGGCTGGAAAAGTTGCCTGAGGTCTGCAGCTCCTGAAACTCTCTATTTCTCTCTCTCTTCGTACAACAAATGGTAAGGGAAAATGGGTGTACTCTCTTCCTTCGTAAATGATATGGTAAGGTAGAGTAGAGTAGGTTTGGTTAGTCACAATCCTAGATTAACAAGGGTAATACAAGTGTCCCTTCTTCAAAATATATATATAGTATATATATATATATATATATATATATATATACTAAAAAGGACAAATGCACATAAAGATGACAAGAAAACGTAGAGAATAATAAAACAGAAAAATACATTAATATATAAATTACAAGTCCACATTGTAATTAATTGTTCAATTTGAATTCTACTAGTCATTTGTAGTTATTATATATAGTATATAATACTTGATGTCTTGTCACGACATGATCAAATATTTGTATGTGTAAGTATGTATGTCTGTCTCCTATGAATATGGGCAGTCTAGATATAATCGAAAAAGACTTTGTTTCTCAACAGAAGTGAAAACCACACTAAGATGACGACATTAACAGATAGTGACCTCATTCTGAAGATGCAATGTTTAACTTTCAGTGGTGTTAAAGTCGAAGCTATGTTTAACACCGTAGTGTTAGAGTATCCTGCTGATTTAATCTTATCATTCTTTATTTATTCGTATTTATTTATTTTCGTAAATTCAGTTTATTCTAGGATAGATATGTATTTTATAAAGATTTAGGAACGATTAGATTTGACTTTTGGATATATTTGAATAGATTTGCTTCCTAATCTTTAGAGATATACATAAATCTTTCATATCTTTCATATATATCTTTCACATATCTTTACCTAACTCCCTCTAATCTTTGCAGTTGAGATATATATGCAAAGATACATATCAAGCACGAAGTTAACCTTATCTACACAAGGTTATTCATATCTACACAAGGATGAATTCATATCTACACGATGTTATTCATATCTACACGAGGCAAATCATATCTACACAAGGAAAATCATATCTACACAAGGCAAATCATATCTAGGTCGTGGCTACACTCATCTACATCTATAAAAAGGGTGTTGGGGTGCGAAGAAAGATTGGACGACTTATTTTATTCTTCGAGATATCATTCAAGCAAGGTGTTCCATCTTTCGTTCATTGTTCTAGTGCTTTCAACTCACGAAGATATTCAAGCCGAAGAAGGATCCTACCTCCGGAGAGTGAATCCAACGGTAGAGGAGTTTTTAGGGTTGAATCGTGTGTTCGTAAGTACGCCTTTCATAGTTGTAGTCTCTACTTCTATGTAAGTTCAAAGTTCTTTGAGGGAGTGAACCGAGAAGGGTTTTGGATATTTTTTATTTTGATTTTGCTGTGTAAACATCTTTATCATAGTGAAATCTGTTTTTAGCCGTAAGGCTCTCGCGAGTTTAGAAACTCTAAACTCGTGAAAAATAATTCTTTGTGTCTGCGTAAATTTCCACTGCATGTTAAACTTCGTGTTAAACTTTATCTAACAGTCTGTTTAATATTACTCTGTTAGTCAAGCATATTGAATTCTGCAGTGTTGAACACTTCAACACCTCGATGTTAATAGTAAACTCGGGCACTAAATTTTTTCAATTGGCATCAAGAGCCTACTTCTTGACGGACTAAGTTGTTTGTTCCTGAGTGCAGTTTACTATTATGAATTTCACAAGCCCTGCTTGTCGTCCACCCATTCTAGAGAGTGATGGGAATAACTACTCTCTATGGAAGTCTCGAATGAGGATGTACATCAAGTCTATTAATGAACGAGCGTGGGTCGCTATTTTGGATGGTTGGACACCTCCAAAAATCACTGTTGAAGATCCAGAGGATGCGACAAAAATCATTACCAAACTTAAACCTGAAGGACAATGGAGTGTTGATGAACGACAAATCTCTAACTTTAACTCTAAGGCGTTAAATGCAATCTTTGTTTCTGTTGATGTTGCGTGTTTTAGGTTAATATCCAGTTGCTCAGAAGCTCGAGATGCATGGTTGATACTCCAAGGAAAATGTTAAGGAACCGCTAGTGTTAGAAAGACCAAAATGAGATTACTCACCACAAAATTCGAGAATCTCAGGATGTTGGAAGAAGAAACTATCTCCGCTTACTATGAGAAGATGGCATCCATGGCGAATGAAGCTCATGCTCTAGGTGAACCCATTAGCAATGAAAGACAAGTTAGCAAGATGTTAAGGTCGCTGCCATAAAAGTTCAACATCAAGGTGTCAGCGATTGAAGAAGCAAGAGATGTTGCAACCTTGGCGATTACTGAACTGGTAAGTATTCTAACTACTTTTGAGCTAAATCTTATGGAACAGAAACGAGGATACAGGACCAAAGGCGTTGCCCTACACGCTGGAAAATATAGATCTGAAGCATCACAAAGTGCAACAAAGTCAAACATTCTGGAAGAGGAATCAGATGAGGATCTACTAAATGAAGATAATCCAAATCTTGTTTTACTAACCAAAAAGTTTAACAAGCTTGTTAGGTCTCTCAAGAAAGATAGAAGGAGTTCTGTATCGTCATCACCCTCAAACTTCTCAAAGAGCTCTTCAAGTTCCACAAGGAGAGGAAGTGAAGATTTATCAAGGAAAGGTAAGAATTCTCTCACAGAAAAGTCTAACATCGACACTGTAAAGTGCCATGGTTGTTCAGGTGTCGGACATTATGCCAACGAGTGTCCAACAGTACTTAGACAGAGAAAGCTCAATTTTAACACAACTCTCAGTGAAGAGTCAGAATCAAATGATGAAGAGCTGGATCAAGCAATGTTCCATGTGAAGATTGAAGAATATGTTGAAATTGAAGAAAATATGGACACTGATGTAGAGATTCAAGAAGTTCAAATTTCTGAAGATGAAGAAGAAGAAGAAGGAGGAAGCGACATTGTTTCAAACTCTAACACACTTCAAATTGAAAACTCTATAAAATGGTACTTTAATACTGATGTCAAACATTCTGTTGTTGAACATTCCTCTTATGACAGGAATCAGGAATGTCAGACTTACCAAACCACACCTAAAGAGATGGAGAAGATAAATCACTACTTTAACATAGTTGATAAACGGTGTGAAGATCAAAATGATGAGATCTTAAAGCTGAAAGAAGATAATTCATCCCTAAGGCGACAAATCAATCGACTTGAGGCACTACTAACTCGTAGGGATCAAGAAGTAAGTGTGTTAAAGAGTAAGGTATTTGATGCTGACTCTGTATTTGAAAAAATCAACAAAGGTAAAACCACACTTGATGAAATATTGTCTATTAAACCTTCTAATGGTAGTGGATTAGGTTATGAAAAGTTAAATTCTGCTATGTTAGAGTCTGAGAATAACATTATAAAAATTTTTAGAGCAGAGTCTAACATCACTGAGCAACATGTCAAAGATAAATCTAAGGTGTTTGTGTCATTACTGCAATAGACTTGGGCATATAAAACCTTTCTGTAGATTTAGGATTGCTGATGAGAAAAGGAAAAATATTCAAAAAGGTCATAAAGAGGATAAAAAATGTCTAGCTATTTATACTTCTCTAAAGTCTAACATTGCAGGCAAATGGTATTTTGATAGTGGATGCTCCAGGCATATGACAGGTGATAAGTCGTGTCTATCTGATTTTAAAGAAGTAAGTGGAGGAACAATTACTTATGGTGGTGGTGCTAAAGGGAAGATCACTAGTAAAGGAACTCTGAATGTTCCAGATTTTCCTAAACTCAAACATGTGCTATATGTTGAAGGTCTGACAGCTAACTTAATTAGCATTAGTCAACTATGTGATGATGGACTTACAGTCAAGTTTGACAAAGACACATGTGAGGTGTATGATGATAATAATAATTGTGTTATGTTTTGTAGTAGATCAACTGATAACTGTTATCAAGCTGATCAAGATGGAAAATGTTTTCTAACAAAACCTGATGAAGCTGAAATATGGCACCAGAAGATGGGACATGCACATGTTTGAAGTATTCAGAAACTTCTCAAGTATGATGCTGTGAAAGGAGTTCCACAACTAAAGTTCAACACCGACAAGGTTTGTGAATCATGCTTGAAAGGTAAGCAAACTCGTACTTCTCATCCCATATTGAGTATCACTAACACTAATGCTTGCTTTGAACAGCTGCATATGGACTTGATGGGTCCTATAGAAGTAGAAAGTGTTGGAGGAAAAAGGTATGTCTTGGTTTGTGCTGATGATTATTCTAGATTTACTTGGGTAGAATTCTTGAGGGAAAAGTCTGACACTTTTGAATTTTTCACAAAGTTATAAAGGCAATTTAGAAAACTTTATCATGCCGATGTTATACGTATTAGAACTGATCATGGAAGAGAATTTGAAAACGTTGAATTTTCTAAATTTTGTGAAAGAAAGGGTATTACTCATGAATTCTCGACCCCTAAAACTCCCCAACAAAATGGTGTTGCTGAAAGAAAAAATCGCACACTCCAAGAAATGGTAAGAGTCATGTTACACTCTAAGCATCTTTCTAAGAAATTATGGGCTGAAGCAGTCAACACTGCATGTCATTTAATTAATAGAGTATATCTTAGACCCGGAACCAAGATGACTCCCTATGAAATACTTAAAGGTAAAAAACCAAATCTGAAATACTTGCATGTTTTTGGTTGCATCTGTTATGTTTTGAATGATAGAGATTATCTAACCAAGGTTGATTCCAGGTGTAACAAGGCACTTTTTCTTAGATATTCCAGTAATAGTCGAGCTTATCGCGTGTTTAACTTACATACTAAAACTATCCAAGAATCTATTAATGTTGTCTTTAATGATGCAGGTACTTTACTAGATAAACAGGACCTGGAAGATACATCTCACCTCTTAGAGAAGGACGTGGAATCAGCAACTCAGACGAGTACAGATGTTAGAGAAACAAAAAGTTCAACATCTCCAGACTCTAACACTGACAAAGAGGATGACGATGTTAGACATGGTTCAGACTCGGACAAGGAGGAAATCTCTGACATGCTAGTGTCAAACTTAGAAAAAAGAGAATCACCTCTTCACATCAAACGGAATCATCCTCCGTCTCAGGTAATTGGAAGTGTTCTTGAAGGAGTACAAACACACAAGAAAGCCCCTGTCAATTACAAAGAGATGGTAAAAATGGTTTGTATGACTTCTAAGTTTAACATCTTCCATTCTAGTTGTTATCTGTCTGAAATTGAACCTAAGAATGTTTCTGAAGCTTTAAAAGATGAGAATTGGATTTTATCTATGCAGGAAGAGTTAAATAAATTTGTTTCTAATGATGTTTGGACCTTAGTTCCTAGGCCTAAAGATAAAACGTGATTGGAACTAAGTGGATATTTAAAAATAAAACTGATGAGAACGGAAATATTGTTAGGAATAAATCTAGGCTAGTAGCTCAAGGATATACTCAAGTAGAAGGTATTGATTTCGATGAAACATTCGCCCCTGTTGCTAGGTTAGAGTCAATACGGATTTTAATTGCTATTGCCTGTGCTTCTAACTTCTCTTTGTATCAGATGGATGTAAAAAGTGCTTTTTTAAATGGTATTTTAAATAAGGAAGCTTATGTTGAACAACCGAAAGGTTTTGAGGATCCATCCAAACCGGATCATGTGTACAAATTGAAGAAGGTGTTGTACGGACTCAAACAAGCGCCTCGAGCATGGTATGCAAGGCTAACTGAATTTCTACTTGATCTAAAGTTCAGCAGAGGTAATGTGGATAAAACTCTCTTTGTTAAACATATTGGTAAGAACTTTTTAGTTGCTCAAGTTTATGTTGATGACATTGTGTTTGGGGCGACTGATGTTAGACTTGTAGATGACTTTGTCACCAGGATGTCTGACACGTTTGAAATGAGTATGGTAGGAGAGTTAAACTATTTTCTAGGACTGCAAATTAAACAATCTCACGAAGGTGTCTTTATTTCTCAAAGTAAATATGCATGTAATCTTGTAAAAAGATTTGGGTTAGAGTCTGCAAAACACATGAAAACACCAATGGGTTCCAGTGTTAAACTTTGCAAAGATAGTAGTGGTGTTAGTGTTGAACCTACTGAATACCGTGGAATGATAGGTAGTTTGTTATACCTTACTGCTAGTAGGCCTGATATACTTTTTAGTGTTGGTGTTTGTGCGAGATACCAGTCTGACCCCAAAGAATCTCATATAAAAGTTGTTAAAAGAATTATTCGATATATTTCTGGAACTTCAAACATGGGAATGTGGTATGCAAAAGATACTGGTACTAACATCACAGGTTACAGTGATGCTGATTGGGCAGGCGATGTTGATGATAGAAAAAGTACTAGTGGTGGCTGTTTTCTGATTGGAGCAAATCTTGTATCTTGGACAAGTAAGAAACAAAATTGCATATCTCTTTCAACGGCTGAAGCCGAGTACATTGTTGCAGCAAGTTGTTGCACACAATTGGTATGGATGAAACAAATGCTTGAAGATTACGGTATGTTTTCTGAAACTTTAACACTGTTCTGTGACAATTCTAGTGCTATTGAGATTTCAAAAAATCTAGTCCAACATTCTAGAACTAAACACATAGATATTCGACACCACTTTATTCGAGATTTAGTGGAAAAAGATCTTATCTCACTTAAACACATTCCTACTAAAGATCAAATTGCAGACATTTTTACAAAGGCCCTTGACTTTGAGAGGTTCTCTTATCTTAGAAAATCTCTTGGTATGTGTAATGCTCATTAAATTCGTATGAATAGAATGTTGATCATTGTAAATATTGTGTCGATCAACATTACGTTGTTTTTCAATTTTTGTTCTGCTTGCCTGATTCTTTATTATCGATTGTGTTATATCCTTTTCTTTAAGATCTGATTAAAAAAAAAAACCATGTTATAAGACTGTAGGCACAAGAGTGAGGCCTTAATGTCAAAACATTGAGTATGTTTGTCATGTACGATCATTATTTCTCAAGTACTGTAGACAGGATGTTAAACTTTATCTAACAGTCTGTTTAACATTACTCTGTTAGTCAAGCATATTGAATTCTGCAGTGTTGAACACTTCAACACCTCGATATTAATAGTAAACTCGGGCACTAAATTCTTTCACATTCCATTTCTACAGTTTCTTAGAGAGAGAGAGGTTGGTGCAACAAACTTTCTACTATTATTTTAATCACCGTACAACACACATAGGCATAGTTATTTAATTATGTGTATTTCATAAATAAATAATAATAATAAAAAATTGTACATGAAATGCAGCTCAATTTGAAGAAACAGCGCTAATAAAATGCTCAAAAAAAAAAACATGAAATCTCACTTCTTCGCTAAAATCGGCCTCCATTACAGAAACAAGGAGAGAGATTCAAAAGTTAGAGCTCTGTACAAAGTTTTCTCTGCAGTCTGTTGACAGAATCACATTGAAGCTTGTTATAACATGTAAAGTAAAACGCAGAATGGAGGAGTCGAATATTATTCATTCATCTTAGCTCACTGTGTTTTGATCGAATATAACAGTGAAGCCAAAAGAGAGAGAAAGAGACACACGCCACTCACGTGTTCTGTAACAAACTAAAGATGGAGAAATAACAAAAGCGTAACGCTTATTAAAACAAAACAAAACAAAATAAAAGAACGCAGCATTATCACAGTAGAGAGTGAATGTTAGAGCTCTGTACAAAGTTTTCTCTGCAGTCTGTTGACGGAATCACATTGAAGCTATTTGCATGTGTGTGTATCTATATCAGTTGTATGTAAAAGTGTTTACAGATGATGCCATAATATAATATTATAAATATTAATATATGTTTATACTAAGTAGGTAAGCATTTCTGATGTAAATATACAATTGGAATATTTTACTCGTGAATTAATTATTAATATACACAAAATTAAGATTTTGAATTTCACATGAGAGAGAATGGAGTAAATGAAATGGAAGGGGACAAAAAGTATGTTGTATTGATGAAAAGATGCAAGAATGTATTTTCTAATTACATCAATGTACTATATTAGTGAATTATAGAATTGGATTAATATGGTTGTCAAATAGCTGCTTAAAGAATTGGAATTACCTTTACAATGGGTGTGGTCCAATCAAATCTGATTCTACAATTCAAGAAATTTAAAAGAAAAAGACTTGAGTCACGGGATACCAACTATTCCAAATTCTTGCTTTAATTATTGTTTGGAGTTACATCTCAAAAAAAAAAAAACTATTCCAAATTCTTGCTTTAATTATTGTTTGGAGTTATATCTAATAATATCATGTTAAAACCCTATTCATCTTATAAAATTGATTCGTAAGAAAATGGATGTTTCACATCTCTCACCATAATACCCGTTCACCATACTATTGTGGCCTCCCATTATTATAATTGAACGAACGCTGATATTATATTAAGATCTAATTATTTATTAAAAATTTGATTTATAATGAAAAAAAAAATATGGTTCATGATTATAAAGTGGTGTTGAATTATTCCATATGGGGTGTGTTGAATTATCCCACATCAACCAAAGACCTGAGAATATACCACTACATAATGGTGAAGTTTTCATCTCCTTACAAGCCGGTTTTGTACAAACCGGTTTTGTAGGAAGAAAAGGGAATTTTACATGGTATCAGAGTCCGGTTCGGTTCGATGTGGAATCCGATTTGTCCTGATGATATAACTCAATTTATCTCGATGATGGTACTTGATTTATCCGGGAATATACCATTATATAATAGTGAAGCTTCCATCTCCTTACAAGATGGTTTTGTAGGAGAAAAGAGAATTTTACAAGTGATACGGACCGATGTTGTTCGACATTTAATAATAACCAATGCTCGTAATGCTTTGAAATAAAAGGAAGGGATAATTTGAAATAACTTTAATACTAAGCTGTTTATATTGGTTAGGCATTTTTACCATTACAACTTTAATGAAAAAAATAATTAAAACACTTAAGAGCATCCACTACAATACCAAACATTACTACCTCCACATGTGTGTCACGTCAGCAACTACCTCTACTTTAAATTATTTCAAATTTTATTCCATTATCATAATACCTCACTTTTAACTATTTATAGGTTCCACGTGTCATAACTACTATACATATATATATATATATATATATATAGGGATGCGATCCAGTGAGAACCACTCTTAGCATAAGAAATAAGAATCAATCGCCATTGATTTTGATGAATGAACGCTCAGGATTTTACTAAAATTTTCAGTCATTTTTCTGAAAAAACCTGCATTATAGGGTATTTTCGTTATTTTGTACTTATTTAAGATTCTGTTTGCATATTCTATCTCGACATGCATTATATATCTAACAAACATGCATTATATACCAAACATTCATTATATACCTAACAAACATCTTCCTACATTATAATATGATATTACTCTTATTTTAGAACAATATTACTATCATTATACGGTATTACTTCATCTATTATATATGGTATTACTTTTGTTTTAGAGAAAAATTATATTATTTTCATTATAATACATATGTTATTACTATATAATACATAACAAGTGCAAATATAATAATGAATGATGATTTCGTTGAAATAAACATGTTACATTTTATCTATCATATTCTGCATTATATATTGTAACGTCATGCATTATTTGTGCAATTGCATTCATTATATAAGAATTTGTGTACTGTTATGAGAATTATGCATATTATATATGATATTACTTTTAAATTAAAGAAAAATTATATTACTTTCATTATGATTCATATGTTATTGCTATATAATACATAATACGTGCAAATATAATGATGAATGATGATTTTGCTGAAATAAACATGTTGCATTTTATCTATCATATTCTGCATTATATACTATAATTTCATGCATTATATTGTGTAATTGTATTCATTATATAACTCATACATTATATTGACCTCGACATGCATTATATACCTAGCAAACATTCATTATATACCTAACAAACATGCATTATATAATATATTAATATAATATAACAAAAAATACGTAATTAAAAACACGTAATATATGGTCAACTTTTATAACAACTATGATATTATCTACAGTATGCAAAGATAATGAATTTTAATCTTTTTTTATCTTGCAGGAAAAAGGTTATTGCATTTTATCTATCATATTCTGCATTATATAGTATAACTTTATGCATTATATTGTGCAACTCCATTCATTATATAAGAATTCGTGTACTGTTACGAGAATTATGCATATATTCACTAATTTTCATTTTTACAATGATTTTTAAATCGAAATATATGCAATAGAGATTTTGTTTGAAAGATAAGTAAATTACCTTTAATTTGATATATGATACATTAAAAAATAAATTAAATCGAAGGAAATATGATCATTTAAAGATTTAGGATGATTTTAGAAAGGAGAGAAAAAATATTACAAAATTACCCTTTAATGCATATTTTACTACACTATAATGCAGACGGGATTTATTTAGTCTTGAGCGTTGGATCACAAATTGAATGGCCGAGATTAGTTCTTATTTTCACATGGTAAGGGGAGTTCTCATATGATCATTCCCATACATATATATATATATATATATATATATATAATCAAATCAATTAATTCATTTGATTAAATAATACTTACAAAATTAATAACTTGTTAGCCATTGTATCAAATATAATTTTTACAATTATATAATATATATTATTATAACCATAGGTATATATATAAATATATTTATTTATATATTTATATTATTATAACCGTAGGTATTAATGGATACAAACACACAACTAAAATTTAAAAATAAATTCTAAATCAACTTGATGGATACAACACACAACGGAAATTAGACAGAAAATTATAATTCAACTTAATTAAATCACTCATCATAAATAATTTGATAACAATGTTAAAACTAAAATTATTTTCGTAAAATTGATTAGATTTAGTAAATAACGGTACTTTTTAAAAATTAATACTCTTAATTCTTTAGTCTCTAAAAAAAATAAAATCTTAATTCTTTCAAAAAAAATAACGAACAAAAAAATTAAAAAAAGAATGAATAGGTTATTTTTTTAAAAAAAAACTAAAAAATAAAATTATGAAGATAAAAGAAATTGAAAATTAGAACCCTTCTCATTTAAAAGCATCACCACTCTCACACAAATAAGTATTGTACACGGACAACATGTTTTACAGAAAGGTACATACACGCGCGCGTCATTTTTATGATGGTGGGGCCAATAATTATTTTTGCTACCCGGGTAGCACTCTTTTTTCCTCTCCTCTCTCTCCAACTCACCTTTCTCACACCTCCACCTCAACTTCTACCCCAAAAAAATAATGATAGTGGGTGCTCTAACAAAATATTGAACATAGAGTTTACACCTTATTTAAAATTCACATTGATTATTTTAATATAAAAATGGAGTTCAAACTATTTCTGTCTTCTTTCATAATAAACATAAATAAGTGTTTCTATTTTAAAATTCGCATATATATATATATATGGTCTTAATTACAATATTGTTTGATTGTATTTCAGTTGTTGCTTGATCATTTATTGCTTGATTGCGTTTTAATTGTTGCTTGATTAAATATCAGCCATTGATTTAATTAGATCTAATGAATGAGATTCATTCTTATTTTTAATATACTTATTTATTATCATATGATCACTACTATATATATAGAGAGAGAGAGAGTTGTAATCATATGTTAACCACTTCCCAGATGTTACCTGTTACCTCACTTTTCGGTGCATTATCTAGACAAGCTAACTACATTATCTAGGCGAATTAGGTACATTACGAAGATAATGTACAAACTGTAATAGATAATGTAATGTAATATAATGTAATACATTATCTTCGTAATGTACCTAATTTTGCCTAGATAATGTAATGAGCTTGTCTAGATAATGCACCGAAAAGTGAGGTAAAAGGTAACATATGAGAAGTGGTTAACATATGAATGCATCCCTTAGGTACATTACGAAGATAATGTACAAACTGTAATAGATAATGTAATGTAATATAATGTAATACGTTATCTTCGTAATATACCTGATTTTGCCTAGATAATGTAATTAGCTTGTCTAGATAATGCACCGAAAAGTGAGGTAACAGGTAACATCTGGGAATTGGTTAACATATGAATTCATCCCTATATATATATATATATATATATATATATATAGGGATGCATTATATGGTTATCCATCTCCCCTATGTTATATTAGGCCAAAATTCAACCATCCAATAGCCGAGCCTACCGAATGTACAATCTTGACACTCAAATAATTCAGGAGTCAGTCAATGTAGTGTTTGACGAAGCTGGGTCTCTGCTCGAGAAGATAGATGAACTGGATGTGTCTCATCTCATTAAAAGTACTGAAGAACCTTCAAACAGTGATCAACCACCCACTGATCAAACTGGTCCTGACTTTGACACGGAGGACCACTCTGACACACCTGTGTGAAACAATGACAGAAGGGATCCACCTCTGAAGATAAGGAAAAATCATCCCACGTCTCTTGTAATTGGGAGTTTGACTGAAGGAATCCAAACTAGGAAGAAGGATCCTGTCAATTATCGAGAGATGGTCAGATCCGCGTGTTTGTCTACAAGGTTTAATCTCTTACACTCTATGTGTTATTTATCTCTAACTGAACCAAAAACTGTCAAAGAAGCTCTTGCAGATGAATTTTGGATTAAATCCATGCAAGAAGAACTGAGTCAATTTGAATACAATGATGTTTGGGAGCTGGTTCCAAGGCCGAAGGATAAGAATGCGATTGGAACTAAGTGGATCTTCAAAAACAAGACCGATGAAAAGGGTAATGTTGTGAGAAATAAGTCAAGATTGGTTGCTCAGGGTTATACGCAGATGGAAGGTATTGACTTTGACGAGATGTTTGCTCCTGTGGCACAGTTAGAGTCCATTCGTCTTCTTATTGCCATTGCTTGTGCTGCTGATTTCTCCCTATATCAAATGGACGTTAAAAGCGCATTTTTGAATGGAATCTTGGAAGAGGAAGCCTATGTTGAGCAACCCAAAGGATTTGAAGATCTATCAAAGCCTGATTATGTCTACAAGCTCCAAAAGGCCCTCTACGGCTTAAAACAAGCCCTTCGTGCTTGGTATGCTAGACTCAACGAATTCCTACTGGATCTGAGGTTTGTAAGAGGTAATGCTGATAAAATACTTTTTGTTAAACATTTAGGAAACAGTTTTATTATTGCTCAAATTTATGTGGATGATATTGTGTTTGGTGCTTCTGATGTCAAACTTGTTGACGAGTTTGTCACCAACATGTCAAACATGTTTCAAATGAGTATGGTAGGAGAGTTAAATTATTTTTTAGGTCTGCAGATTGTGCAACGTCAAGATGGAGTCTTTATATCTCAGTCCAAGTATGCTTTAGGTATTGTTAGGAGATTTGGTCTAGATACTGCTAAACACATGAAGACATCTATGGGAAGTAGTGATAAACTGTGTAGGGATAGTTCTGGTGTCAAAGTGGAACCTACTCTTTACCGAAGCATGATAGGAAGTCTCCTTTATCTGTCAGCTAGTTGCCTAGATATCCTTTTTAGTGTTGGTGTATGTGCTAGATACCAGTCTGATCCTAAGGAGTCACACCTCAAGGCTGTTAAAAGAATAATCCGGTATATCTCTGGCACACCCAATATGGGACTATGGTATACAAAGAATTATGGTACTAACATTAAGGGTATAGTGATGCGGACTGGGTAGGTGATGTCGATGACAGAAAAAGCACAAGTGGTGGTGGATTTCTAGTTGGTGCAAACCTGGTGTCATGGTCTAGCAAGAAGCAAAACTGCATATCACTGTCAACAGCTGAAGCTGAATACATCTCAGCAGCTAGTGGATGCACTCAACTTCTGTGGATGAGGCAAATGCTAGAGGATTACGGTTCACCCTCTAAAACTCTGACACTCTTGTGTGATAATGCTAGTGCTATTGAAATTGCTAAAGACCATGTTCAACACTCACGCACTAAGCACATAGATATAAGACATCATTTTATTCGAGACATGGTTGAAAAAGGTTTGATTACTTTAAATCATGTGTCAACAAAAGAACAAATTGCAGATATTTTCACAAAAGCTCTTGACTTTGAGAGATTCTCATACTTGAGAAGATCTCTAGGCATGTGTAACCCTTTTGCCTAAATATGTGACTGCTTGTCTAGCTTTGACTCTGGGATGTTAAAGTTTGTGTTTGCTTTGTCGATTATTTGTCCAAGTTATAAAACTGAGAGATACAAGAGTGAGATCTCAAAGTTATAAAACTTGGTGATTGTGACCTATTTATTTTTCAAAATAACTAAAGTACTATGGAAAGAATGTTGCTAGAACTCTGACCATGTGGAAATAAAGTTTATTTGAGGAATTAATGGACTGATTTCTTTTGGTTCTCATCTAGTACTAAAGATTGGATGTGATTAGGCACACAATCTTCATGGAAGGAGTAATGAGAATGTTTTTATCGACACTTTGTAACTTTGACCCCCCAGTGTCAAATTAGGTAACAGTCATTATACTTTAAATCTTTTTAAGCTTTCATTGTTTCTGCAGATTTGTTTTTAGTTATAACGAATTTTAAGGTCTTTGAATTTTAATTAACCTAGTTTGTTTTGAATTTTATCCTAGTTTTTAGAAATTTGTTTTAAGTTAAATCTTTTTAATTCTCTTGTTTGTTTAAATTATGATTTATCCCCTTATTTTTCGGTGTTATTGTTTTACCTTCTCTCTCTGCTTAAGTGATTCCTGCAAATCACTATTCACATCAGTCACACAGGAATCAAGGCTTCTTCTCCTCCACACAAACCGTTCATCTCCTCTCTCTCACACAAATCACTTGCCTCTCTTTCTCCCAAAAATACTCCATGGCCGATCAAAACATTCAAGCCCTCATCGCTAAAACCCTCGCCTCGCTGAACGGTGCTATGATTTTACAACGGCTGCTGGAGAGCCAAATGGAGAAAGCTTCCCAAGCCTCTTCCTCTCAACCAAACATCGAAGGTATCACTCTTCCACCTACCATTGAATCCTTGACCACTCCTCTATCTACCTCTAAAATCACTCCACCACTCACTTCCAAACCCACTCCTCCAGTCATTACCATTTGTTGTACGAAGAGAGAGAGAAATAGAGAGTTTCAGGAGCTGCAGACTTCAGGCAACTGGTCCAGCTAGAAGACGTCAGAATTCGAGATAAAATTAAAGATCTTTGAGAGTAGATACTCGGGGACTACTCATTTGTTCAATTCGGGTAAGAAACAACTAAGTTATGGTCACTTCTTTAGACTGTGGCAGAGAAATGGCGATTTTGGATATTGAGTTAGAATGACCTCAAATCTTAGAATTATCCTTGTTTTGATGCTTGTATTTGTTCTTAGGAGCTTGATAGAGGTGTGAGGTCGTGTGCTAGCTATGGAATTTTGTAATATCGTCGATCAACTACTTGAGAAAGAAGGTAGAAACTCTTCTCTTGAATTATCCATCGTCGCATGCATCATAGTGGGTTTGATCATACATGCAACTTGATTTTTGTGATATTTGGCTTGTGTATATGATGAATATTGGTTGTAGTTGCTATTGTGTGTTGTGATGTGGTCGGAAATTGGGTGAAAATGGGCAAGAGGCGCAACCCCCATCGTCGGCGTGGTCGAGGCGCGAGCGAGGGTTGGACCACGCTAGAGGCTGCTCGCAGCAGCCCTCTGGGCACGGTCAACCAGCACTGGTGGGGCGCGGTCAGGGGCGCAGGTGTGGCGATCGCGCCTGGACCGGGTGTTCTCACGAGACGTCGGGTTCGATTGTTGTTTCGTACATCTTTAATAGCTAGAACCCTAGGATCCTTCCATGCATAATATGAGAGGTTATTAACATGTTTTGAATGTAAATTAGAGTATGATAATTGGCTTGTTATCATGTTGCTATGATGGTGAAATTTGATGTTAAATAAGCTGGTATTAAACTTGGATATCAGAGGAACTAGAACGAGAAGATAAGAACAGAGACTCAATCATATGAAAATGAAAGCATGATGAAGTGTTTTATATTAAGATATAGAAACTTGTGTTTGGAAAATTCATGGAATTTATATGATCTATGAATCATATATGTGATAAGGCATTATAGCAGTGTTTGATTAATTGAGAGGACTAAGATCCTTAATTGAAAAGAAGTAAACATAATGTGAGCTAGATGGATAGTTATGAAATTTATTCCATAGAAAGAGTATGATATATTTTAGCGAAGAATGATTTGAATTGTCATGTGTGTGACTATGTGGTTCACGTATAGCTTATTTGTTTGTTGTGATTAATGTGCAAAGGAAATCGCGTTGGTCAAGGTTTTGCTTTCGAGCAGCCACCACGCAATCAAAATCAGTAAGAAAATAAGGTGGGCTTTCTTTATAAAAACTATAGAGCATGCAAAGTATTTTCTTTTCAAAACAAATTCATGAAAAGTGTTTTATTTAAAATAATTGTTATGCCAAAACTTTTTTGTGGATCATATCTGTACCTCTGAAGCCAGGCATAGTTGACCAGAGAGATAGGACGTCAGCAAAATGAACCAAGGTTCTAAACCTTGAGCAGTTTTTGACTTATTTGCGAACTCAAGATGACTGATATCCTTGTGTCGCAATTACCGTGAGGTATGTCAGTACTGGTGGTTAAATTCCCCATATAAATTATGTGTAGAGTGGATCAACTGCGGGTTGACACTCAGGGGCTATAAGGGTGGCTTAAAAGTCAATCGGATCTCGTTATGTTTTGCTCGAGATCAGTGCACTTTGATGACAGTGGTTGAGTGGACTATGACATTCACAGTTGTACATCGTGACTTGGAAGTAGGCCTGCTTCCAAGCCACACATTAAAACAGATTATGATCACACGTTAAATGTTAACTCTGCAGAGTATATGAAACTGTTTTATAAGCATGAGTGGATTTCCAAAGTAAAACCTCATGTCTTATCAACTAAATGGCATAACAATTTATATTGTATTGTTTTTGGGGATGTTTTCACCGGGTACACGGTGTACTCAGCCCCTGCATATTATTTCTAAAACATGTAGGTTAAAGCTCGGAGCAGTGGAGAAGGCAGCAGGAATATGTGAGCAGTCCAAATAAGAGCTAGATCCTGAGATATGTATCCTCATATACATATCTCTACTTCTCAACTCTTCGCTGCAATGAACCTGTGAAAACCTAATCTTCCCCACTTTTTGTAACTTAACTTTGTTACTTCTGAACCTAACTCTCTACTAGTACTTCGTGTGAACTTGAACCCTATTACTGTTTCTATGAATGAGAGCTTCCGATAAATCTTGTCCACAATAATGTTACTTGGTGAGAAAACCTTGAGAATTAACCCGTCGCACTCTCATATGCTGGGGAAGCTAAATGGGGGCGTGATAGAGTGGTATCGGAGCAGTTTTTATTCGCCCTGTACACAAGATTTCCTTTGATTCGGGATTCTAAGGTTCACCATTTAAAACATAAGATCTAAGCTCCACATTCTGCTCCCTCCTGCTCAGCTTTGTGCAGTAAATGTATAAAAGTTTTAATGTTGTTGTCTAACAAAGTGATTTAAATTGTAATTATGTGATTTCTTATCTTAATTATTATGTTGATTGTTGATGATGGAATTGATTGAGATGGTGTAGCGATGGAGGCTTGGCTCTCGTTGGGTTGATTGTGATGATGTTGATGGTTGGAATTGTTTAGCGGTGGAGTGAAACTCCCGCATCTGGATGAAATGAATGTGATTGGTTGATGATTGGTGGGATTGGTATGATTGAATTACCCTAGATTGATTAATCTGTTTTATGTGAATCATTGTGTTTGAGAGGTTGATTGTTAATCATGTTTTGAGTAGTGATTTATGATCATGGTGATTGATTAGTTGAATTATTATGTGATTTACATTGAATTTGTATGGTTTGGGTTGCTCTTGATTTGAGTATGGTTGTGAACAATAGTCCTTTGAGACTAGCGAAAGGTAAGCCAGGTAAGTAGTTGTTTGTGTTATGTGGATCTACATTTACTAAGTCAGGTAAGTAGTGAACCAGACGGTAGAGACCGCTGACTACTACCACAATGCATCGGAGTTGTCAATGTCGCCGAGCATTGGACTTCTATGTGGAATTTGGGGATCGTGTACCGCCGGGATGACCCGATAGAGTCACGAGAAGTGATAGAGAGTGGAAAGGATTGGGGTCATTTATCATATTGTGTAGATTGATTTTAGATTGATACTGACCGTCTATATTGTTGTGGCAGATGGATCCCTATCAGGATTTTTTGGTTTAGGAGTTACGTCTGATACCCCCATCATGACCTAGTTGAGTTCCTAGCGCACTACATGCGTGAGTGGGAGATGGTAAGTGTCAAAGGGTTGTCAGGCTATGAGGCGGTGATGAGACTGATTAGATTGTTACAGGATCACTGGAGGTCGTGGGCTAGAGAGGAGGCTAGACTACACACTTATCAACATTGGCATACCTTTGCACCTATGGGATTTTTCCCAAACTTTGTTGGATGCATCATTCATAGGGCTGTCTTACCAGGGTATCCACCGAGTGGACCATTTGAGCATGTCACTGATTATCCTATGTTGCCGGTACCAGACCATGTCAGGCTTGCTTCTGTGTTGATTCCACCAGTACCATCTTTCTTCGCAGGGTTTGGACAGGCTTACGAGCCCATTCAGCCGATAGTACAGGTCACATCTGCAGCTATTCAGGTATCATCACCGGTGTATGAGGTTGAGTCACCTGTCTTTCATGTGGAGTTGCCAGTTTTTCATGTAGCTTCGCTGGTGTTCCATGTGGCTTCACCTATAGTGCATGTAGAGCGGCCTATTGTTTCTGAGGGTGAGCCAGTGTTATCCATGTGGCAGGCACCGCCACCAGTTGAGCCGATTGATCAGGTGATGGGAGGACCGAGAATACCCCACATTAGAAGGCAGATGGAGATAAAGCATCAGACGATCCAAATTTTGAGTGATGTGGAGGATGATGATAGGATAGATGTGGAGGCAGATGGTTATGAGGCTGACAGTGACAGTGATTCTGATGATGAGGACTATGAGGAGGATGACGCTGATATTGGGGATGGTAGTGAGGGTGATTACAGTATGGAGTTTGAGCGTGAGGAGTTGATTTCATCTGATGAGTCGAGTGATGGTGAGGATGATCTTATGGCAGTGGATGATGATGAGGAGGAGGACCCTCCGAGGGTGAGAGCCCTGAGGTGTCTGGAGGAGATGAGTGATCTCATGTTGATATGATGGTCTGACTGTTTTGTATATAGTACTGATGCATATATATATTTCTACTGATAGTTTGGTTTGATCAAAGGATGCGCGGAGCACCTTGATCAGTGACTGTGATCGGTTAGTTATTTTTGGCAGTGGAGGGTAGATCCATTTTGTAGTTTGGATCTCTTCCGGGTTTGATACTAGGGTAATATTAGTCCGGGTGACTAGTGTCATGATAGTATCAGATCCCTTTTGACATATTTCACCTTAGAACCTATGTAGGTCAGGTGTAGGTACTTTGTGTAACCTTTCTTTTGATGATTATATGAAGCAGGTTATATATATAAATGATGATTATGATTATCTTATTTATGTTTTGTGTTTATTGTCATGATTGAGTTATGTGTTTGTGACATTGGTAATAATAAGATAAATAGTTTATATACGCAGCGTACTCATATTAGAATTATTTGGAATTTGGATTTGATTGTTGGACTATTTCAGAATGTCGGTTAATGAAGGAGGAGTTAGGGTAAGAGGAAGAGGTAGAGGACGAGGTAGGGGACGTGGAAGAGGCTGAGGTCGTGGCCGAGGATGAGCCCAACCTCATTGGATTGAGTCTGTCCATGAAACAGATACTGAGTCCATATACGAGATACCGATACACGATGCTATGGACAATGAGAAAAGTGCATATGTACATGGAGCAGGGAATGAACCTAGGGTAATGCAGGCACCGCCCCCTCAAAACTTTCAATTGATTGAAGTATTTAGGAAGCAGCATCCGCCTACTTTCAGTGGTGAAGGAGATCCCACTGAGACTGAAAAACTGGGTACGTGCCTTAGAAAAGATATTTAGGCATATGAGATGTAATGAAGCAGACAAGATTGATTGCATGACATATCAGTTAGTGGGTAAGGCGGACAGGTGGTGGGAAACTTATGTGAAATCTATGACACCTGCTCAGTATAAGGAATTTACTTGGGATCAGTTCAAGGAGATACTATATGAGAAGTATATATCCAAGCAGTATCGCCAAGAAAAAGAGATGGAATTTTACATGCTTAGGCAGGGTGATAAAATGACTGTGAGTGAGTATGATAAGATGTCAGTATGTTGTGAACTTGGTTGATACACCTGTGAAAATGGCAGAGAAGTTTCGGTTTGGATTGCGTACTGATATTCGAGATCACTTGTCCATTAACAAGGGATTGACTTATCAGGAATATCTGAGTATGGTCTTGGATGTAGAAGCTGCCTTAACCAAGGATAAGTTACCGACTCTAAGTACTAGAGAGTACAGTCAGCAGGTCAATGCTCAGAAAAGAAAGTTTGAAGAAGTTCAGTGTATTAATTATCAAAGTCTTAAAAAAAATCAATGCTCAGAAAAGAAAGTTTGAAGAAGTTCAGCGTATTAATTATCGAAGTCTAAAAAAAATCAGATAAGCCAAGGTTATAAGGGAAACAAGTACCTACTGAGGAGAAAAATTTAAACCTCAAACAGGGAAATGGTGGCACCAACAACCCTTGAAGAAGGATTAGAAGACCGATGACTCCAGAATGTTGAAGGTTTGAGAGAAAGGGACATGGAAGCATGCACAGAGCAAGAGATAACTTGTTTTGAAGGTGGTGGTAAAGGGTATATGGTTAGCCAGTGCCCAAATCGACAATAAGAGATTGTCAGCAGGCTAAACTTATAAAGGCCTAACAATTAGTTGAGATCAATAAGAGGAAAACCTCAACTTTGATTCGGAGTACCTAGAATCTTAAAGGAAGGGGACAAAATGGATAAATACCACCTCATAATCCTATGAAGAACCATTAGCAGTAGAAAAGCTGACAATGTGAAAAGCTAGAATGAATGTTCTTAATCAAGAAAGGAATTAAGGTAGTGTAGCAAGAATGAGAATTGCTAGTTACGTGTCTGTTATGATTTTGATTGAAGTTGATTCATCTCATTCCTTCATTGCTTATGCATGCATAGAAGATCTTGAGTTAGTAGAAGGTGATAGAAATTTGAAAGAAGCTATACCTTGAGGAGAAGTTCTTACTACTACTCATACAAGCTCTAATTTGGAGATTCGGTTGAACATGCATAAAGTAAATATGAGTGATTTGATTGTGATGAAGATGAATGATGATAACTTAATCCTAAGAATGGATTGGTTAATAGGTAACCGAGCTATTATTCTTCGTGATGAGAGAAAAGTTATTTTACCATCATAGGAAGAAAAGACGGGTATGCATGGATGATTTTCCTTGAGGGCAAAGAGTGCCAATGATAACAACACTCCAAGCTAGTAAGCTATTGGTGTATCAGGAAAACCAGACATATTTGGTGTATGAGGTAGGTGAACCTAGACAAGTGGTAACAATGAAAGATGAGTTGATGGTGAGTGAGTTTGAAGACGTATTTCTGAAGAAACTCCCAGGATCGCCACATGATAGACAAGTTGAAGGTGCTTTAGAAATCGTATAGGATGGTACCTAAGGAACTGCAAGAATTTAAAGAGCAGTTACAAGAGCTGTTGGATATAGGTTTTATCCGACCTAGTGTTTCACCTTGGGGAGCTCCTGTGTTGTTTGTAAAGAAGAAGGACGAGTCGATATGAATAAGTATAGACTATCAAGGAACTAAAGAAGTTAACATTAAAGAATCGGTATCATTACCAAGAATAAATGACTTGTTTGATCACTTGAGATGAGCAAGTGCATTCTTCAAGATCGATCTTCAATCAAGATATCATCAATTGATAATTCGGAAAGAGGATATTCCGAAAGTAGCTTTTGAAATAAGGTATGGACACTATGAGTTTGAAGTTATACCATTTTGTCTCAAGAACACTTGAGTTGTATTCATGTACATAATGAATTGAATGTTCTATCCATACCTAGACAACTTTGTTCTTCTGTTTATGATGATATTATAATATACTCCAAAGGTGAGTTGGAGCATAAACATCTTAAGATTGATCTATAGATGTTAAAAAGTGAGAATTTGTATGTCAAATTCGGAAAGTGTGAATTTTGGGTGAAATAAGTATCTTTCTTGTGCTATATTATGATGGCTGAAGGAATCGAGGTAGATTTTGCAAAGTTGAGGCATTTATGGAGTGGAAGTCGCGGATATGCCTAACGAGATGAGGAAATTTTCTTGGATTAGTTGGACATTATGAAAGATCATAAAAAGGTTTCTAAAGTTGCAAAACCCGTGATACAGTTACATTTAAAGAGAGTGAAGTATGAATGGACCAAGGGGTGTGAAGAAAGTTTTGAAAGTTAAAGCAACTTCGGACGATTACTCCAGTGTTAACTATTCCAGAAGTTGGTAAGGAATAAGCGGTGTAAAAGAATGCTTCCAAGAATGGCTTAGGCTACGTACTGGTGCAAGAAGGCAAAATGATAGCATACGCATTACGTTAGCTAAGACTTCATGAATTGAGTTACTACACCCATGATTTGGAGTTAACAACAATGGTTTATGAACTGAAATTTTTGAGAAACCATTTGTGTGTAGTCTAGAGTGTTGGCTATACAACTCATAAAAGCTTAAGTACTTCTTTGAGCAGAAAAATCTCAATATGAGATAAGAAATTAGCCTGAGCTAGAGAATGATTACGATCTGATGATAAACTATCATCCTGGAAAGGTTAACTTTGTAGCCTATGCTTTGAGTAGAAAGAGTACAACGAATTTAGGTTCACTTGTTACGAATGAAAGTGAACTAATTATGAGTTTGAAAGGTTGCATTTAGAAGTAGTATTACCATCCAAAACACCTGATGGTATGCTAGCTACGTTGACTGTGGTATCTGACTTGAGGCAAAGGATAATTGAAAGCTCAGAGAGCAAATATGGAAATGGAGAAGATACGACAAAAGATTCGAATGGGAAAGACAGAAGAGTATAAGGAGGCATTTGATAATGCTCTGGTGTTTCAAGGAAGAATTTGTGTGCCAAATCAAGAGGAACTAAGGAACGAAATCATGAGTGAAGCTCATGATACACCTTATACAGCTCATCCGGGAAGTACAGAGATGTACCAGGATTTAAAAACAAAATTTTGGTGGGACGGAATGAAGAAGGATATTACAAGTTATGTTGAGTGATGTTTAGCGTGTCAAAAGGTGAAGGTGCTACATCAACGACCTTATGGTAAGTTACAACCGTTAGAAGTTCCTGAATGGAAATGGGAACACATAACGATGGATTTTGTAACGGGTTTACCGAGGTTGCAGAAAGGAAATACTGTGATATGGGTTATAGTAGATCGTTTGACCAAATGTGCTCATTTCTTACCAATACGAGTAACATATGGTTCAGACAGACTTGCTCAGATATATATAAGAGAAATTGTACGATTGCATGGAGTACCTGTATCAATTACTTCTGATCGTGATTCAAAGTTCACATCTAGATTTTGGATGAGTTTACAGAAGGAGTTGGGTACACGTCTGAATTTCAGTACAGCATTTCATCCACAGACTGATGGACAGTCTGAGCGGACCATTCAGATATTAGAAGATATGTTAAGAACTGTGGTGTTAGATCGTAAGGGTCACTGGAAACCGATATTGCCTTTGATTGAGTTTGCATTTAATAACAGCTATCAGACAACGATCAGAATGGCACCATTTGAAGCCTTGTACAGTAGAAAGTGTAGATCTCCACTATACTGGGATAAATAGGAGAGAGGAGAATACTTGGACCAGAAGCGATCAATGAGATGGTGGAAATTGTCCGCCAGGTTCGAGAAAGAATGAAGGAAGCTCAGAACAAACAGAAATCTTACGCTGATGTAAGAAAAACAGAGCTAAACTTTGAAGTGGGAGACAAAGTATTCTTGAAGGTTTCACCTTCTAAAGGAATCATACGATTCGGAACAAGAGGTAAGCTTAAACCAAGATTTGTGGGACCCTAAGAAATATTGGAAAAAGTTGGTCCTGTGGCTTATCGCTTAGCTTTACCTCCAGCTTTGGGTAATGTCCATAATGTGTTCCATTTATCACAATTAAGGAAATATGTGTATGATCCTAAACATGTGATTCAGCAAGAGGAAATAGAGCTTAAATCTGATCTGAAGTATGAAGAACGTCCCGAAGCTATCTTGGATAGAAAGATCCAGAAGTTGAGGAACAAAGAGATACCGTTGGTTAAAGTTCTATGGAATCATCATGATTATGAGGAAGCAACTTGGGAACTCGAGGAGAAGATGAGAAATAGATACCCAGAATTGTTTGGACCACCCTACTAAATTTCGGGACGAAATTTCTTTGAAGGTGGGGTGAATGTAATAACCCGATAATTATAACAAGGTGTTCAAGGGGTTTAGTGCAAGATTATATGATTAATTGCACAAGAGAGATGAATCGTGTTTGGAGGTGTCAAGATAACCATATATATACATGAGTATATGGGAAGATGTATATATAATTCCACTCAAATTTTGGAAATTATAGAATATATATATATATATATATATATATATTGAAGAAGGGACACTTGTATTACCCTTGTTAATCTAGGATTGTGACTAACGAAACCTACTCTACTCTACCTTACCATATCATTTACGAAGGAAGATAGTACACCCATTTTCCCTTACCATTTGCTGTACGAAGAGAGAGAGAAATAGAGAGTTTCAGGAGCTGCAGACCTCAGGCAACTTTTCCAGCCAGAAGAAGTCGGAATTCGAGGTGCTTGTGCGAAACAAAATTGTAGATCTTCAAGAGTAGATACTCGGGGACTACTCATTCGTTCAATTCGGGTAAGAAACAACCAAGTTATGGTCACTTCTTTAAACTATGGCAGAGAAATGGCGATTTTGGGTATTGAGTTAGAATGACCTCAAATCTTAGAATTATCCTTGTTTAGATGCTTGTATTTGTTCTTAGGAGCTTGATAGAGGTGTGAGGTTGTG
>JAPKLW010000194.1:54412-72249 GCA_026898455.1 Plectranthus barbatus
ATTATTATTATTATTATTATTATTATTATTATTATTATTATTATTTACACTGTGTCATGATTAAATGAATGAGATGTAATCATTTTTATGTTATGTTTATTTTCACAAATAATACATAGTAAGTATAAATATTTGAAATGACATATATAATTACACCAAATTCAAATAATAAAAATTATCTAATATTATGCTTTTAATCTAAAATTTTTCTCCAAATAAAAGAAATTGGTTATTCTTCATTATAAAAAAAATATCTCATTTTTTTATGAAATAAATTTACTGAAATAATTCTTCATGATAATATAAGAAAATAAGGATGTATATCAATATTGATGATATTTAAATCTCAATTTCAATTTAATATAAATTAATCATTTATTAATCTTTGGATTATATGTTAGTAATAAAATTAATCTAAAAATTAATAATTTTATATAAATATAAGGATGCAAAATATATATATAAATAATTAGCAATAATCAATCATATTATAATAATTAAATACTTACCATATTTTTTCTTACTTACCTAATATATCATTAAATTACTTTTAGCAAGTTTTTTGGGGAAATTTTTTTTCTTGGGAATTTTGCCTTTTAGTATATATAGATAGATATAGATTTTTTTGGTATAAATCGTCTTTAGCACTTAATAATATTTTACTTAAATAAATTTATGATATTAAGTGGCAAAGAAAAATTTAATAATCATTTTATGTTAACATAAATAAAAACTATTATTATATAAAACATATATACATGTAAATAATTGATTATTATTTATGATTAGAAATATTAATTATTTACATATTTCCATAAAACAATTAGTAATAATTATTATGTACTTACCATATTTAATTTTACTTACCTAATATATCGCAAGTTTATTTTAGGCAAGTGTTTTTGGGGGGAAAATTTTTGGGTTGGGGGTTTTGCCTTTTAATATATATAGATTTATATATAAAAAATGTGTGAGGATTGATTATTTTGTATTTTACAATACTTATATCTGTTATCTAAGTGAAAAATTAAAGACATATCATAATAATATCATGGGAAAGACTGGATAGTTTTTCTTTCAACTAATCACTGCCTTTCCTTTTTCAGTTGTAACATTCTTGATTAATTTTACTTGATGTATCAATGATAAGAACAAAATAACTAAGATAAATTAGAGGTTATAAAATTTGGTTTAATAATATAATGAAACATTAGTTAGGTGCGTAATCCGCATACAGAAAAGATAGAATGAAATTGTGGATAGTCATATTTAATAATAATATATCATTTGCACGTGCATAATTAAATTATGTATGGATATGTAATCTATAATATCTATTGCTAGGAATGGGTCACATTTAACATGTCTACAAATCAAGTAGCAAACTCAAAATTATTGCAACCAATTTATCTTCGGGCATATTGTGTAATAAATATTTTTTTTTAAAAAATTAACTCTGAAAAAAAAGATTGATGAATTAAATCAATGTTTCCCAATATTTTCCGACTCAACAAGAAATAAATGTTTTCCTACTGAGCCGGCAAATCCCTCAAATTTTATCAAATATGATTTCTCAAAAAAATAAAATAAATAAATAAAAATAATAACAATTATAAATAAATAAATAAAAAGAAACTTGAAGGTCCCCCAAATTCTCTTTTTTTCTTTTCATAGAACTGCACGCTCAATGTGAGTATTGTGTCTATTTTTGTGGGACAGTAAGACATTACAATAATTTATATCGGAATACACAAATGCATATTTTAATTATGTCTCATCGTATTGCACAATAATATCATTTTATATAAATTTTTTTTCCCAACAAAGTTATGTAGCATAAAAACCAAGAATGGAATATTTTAAAAATCGAAATGCCCGGTGAAGTTGCATTTCAAATTGCAAAGAGGCAAACAACTAATTTAATGTGAATATATTCTTGTTCTTCACTAGTTGACTAGTTGTTCTTATCACCCGCTTATCTATTGTAGTCTTGTATATTTAAAGAGTATTATCAAATCGGGACTTGAAAGATAGTTTAATTATTATTTCAGGATCTGCAAAATGAATTCTCAATGCATGATCTGAAAAATTACAAAAATTATCAATTCAGAACTCGAAAGATCATAAAATTATTAATCCAGTACTTCAATATCAGATTCTGGATTAAGAATTGTATGATTTTTCAGATTCTAAATTGATAATTCATCATTTAGATCCAAAATCTGTAATTAAACTATCTTTTAAATCATAAATAGACAAATCTGCTATTTAAATATTTGCTTGACTCTTCATTTTTTTGTGATTAGGTTTAATAGGATCATTTAATCCCAATGTTTAATTGGGTCACTACATTTTTTGAGAGGACCATGACAATCTATTTTAACCTTAAGCTAATAATTATATTATTCCAAATATTAGCGTAAGAAAATAGCAAAAAGATAATGTAGTGCTACCTTAAATAAAAAAAAAAAGGAAAAAACGTTTAGGAAAAACGTGCGGTATTGAAGCACCAATTATAAGGATTGCAGGAAAAGGAACCGCAGGGATCATTGAAGAGTTCGTATTGTGTTTATGTGCATCAGCCGCCCGGCGATGGTAGCAATGCAGTGATTACTGTTCCTCTCTCGAATCAATGCCGCTTTTTATTCCATTCTCTCTTCTCCTTCAATCCCTTTCTCTCCCCATTCACTGTCTCTCCCTCTATATAACCACGCATTTTCTCCCATCTTTCTCTCTCTAGATATACGAGTTGTTGTTCGGTGGCAGCTATTTTATTTTTCTCATTTTTTTTCGAATTTATCTCCGACATGCTTAATTTGGAACACCATTTCAGGAGCTCGGTCTCTGTTAATGACGATCTGCGGCTGAGCAATTTATGTACAGGCGGCTTGTTTCTGGAGGAATCGGCTCCGGCATCGTTCGTTTCATTGATATTTCCGAAGACGAACACCATCGCGGCGGCGGTTGGGTGTTCCTGTCGGAGTAGCCGCCGGAGGGGATTGGATGGAGGTAGGCGGCGGAGGGTAGGGTTTATATCTGTGACGCTTTCGTCGATTGACGGTGATGGTCAAGGGAGCTACGGCAAGCAGCTGTCGGTGAGTAGTGTTTTGGGGAATGTCGGAGAGTGAGACTGAAGGTGAGAACGAGGCGTTGATCTTGAGGGAGGATGTTAAGGAGGAGAAGCGCAGAGGTGCTGGCAGCGGTGGCACTTTGAACACTGCCAAACATCTTTGGGCTGGTGCCGTTGCTGCCATGGTATCAAGGTGTTTAGCTATGATTTTACCTCCATAAATTCGTATTCGATTTAATAATAAACACTAAAATATCATATTCTTCTATGATCCGAGCATAGTTTTGTTAATCTCATGGCATCAAGGTTTCTGCTGTATTTACTCTGATCTCCTCCCTTTATTTACTAGTAAATACTAAATACAGTTGAGCCTCTATAGGTTGATAGATCAAATATTTATTGGCTCTGCAGTAAAATGATTTTCTTTGATCCTGATTTATTATTGCCTCACTCGTGGTTTCAAAATTTGTGCAGTCTGTTCCCTCCACCTCTCTTTCTTTACTTAAATTAAGCATCTATCCATCAATACTTAAAAAATTTGTGAGCTTTACCATAATTCTCTATGATGCTGAAAGTATAAACTATTTTTATAAATTGGACATCTTAAGTTAATATATTTTATGTGATCATCTGGTTATTACTTTATATAAGTTTCTCCTGTAATTGAATGAATCTCCCTCCATTTCTTGCTTTTCGGTGTTAGTTTCTTAAGGACGTGATTTTTTTAGCAAAGTAATGGTATGATTGTAGTCAATGCATATTCTTTCATGTTAAACTTGTAATTTTAATGATTTTGTTCCCCACCAATTATCAGCATATCATACTTATTTTTGTGCAGCCAATTTATGGATATATAATATATATTAACCTCAAGAGAATTTGATAAACATGGAGATTTAACAATCAAATGCTTCTCCTTCAAATGGTTGAAATAAAATCTTTTTGTATTTTGATCCAGCCACCTCTAGCTCCAGGAATTGTTTTTTTTTCAAAATATCTATGTAATATTGACTTCCCATCCATGAGAATATTGTATGTTTACAGGAAAGAGGCAAACTAGACTTCTGCATATTTTGCTGTATAGCTGCTTTTCTCAAGAAACATACAAGAATTTTTTGTTTATAATTTAATATGCACTTACCGTTTTCTCTTTAAATTAACTGTATTTACATTTCATCTTTATGTAACTTAATACTCCCTCCGTCCCAAGTAAATTGTCCATATTTCCTTTTTCATCCGTGTCAGATCACGCGGTCGGAGCCGTTCTGGTACGTGAAACGGACGGCAGGCAGCACCCGGTGCATTATGCTAGTAAATCTTTACTAGATGCGGAGACCCGATACACCGCCCTAGAAAAGCTCGCGCTGGCCCTCATAAATGCTGCCAAGAAACTGCGACCATACTTTGAGACGCACCTTATGAAAGTAATCACGGCCTACCCCATAAGGGCCGTATTATCGAAACCTGACTTATCGGGAAGACTACTCAAATGGGCAGTAGAGGTAATGGCTATGGAATTCAGTATGAACCCAGAACTGCCATCAAATCACAAGTGCTAGCCGACTTTGTAGCCGACTTCTCCACCAACCTGCAACTCAAAGCGGAATGCAAAGTGGCACACATGACGGAGGCCAACAATGATGCCGGGGTTTGGTCTTTAAAAGTTGATGGGGCAAGCAACGTCCATGGCAACGGAGCCGGAATAGTCTTGACAGACCCTCAAGGGGAGAGCTACGAACGAGCCATACGTTTGGACTTCCCAACCACCAATAACAAGGCCGAGTATGAGGCACTCATCCAGGGAATCCAACTAGTTTTAGAACTCGGGGCTCATAGGGTCCGCGCTGAAAGCGACTCCCAACTAGTGGTCAACCAGTTAGATGACACTTATGCCGTGAAGGAAGATCGCCTAAGGTTGTACCATTCCCTCATCGAGAGCTTGAAGGAGAAGATGGATGAGTGGGACCTCCGCCATGTTCCCCGAGAATCGAACGCCAGAGCAGATGCCTTAGCAAATCTGGCTACAACCAGATCCTCCTTAAACATTCGCCCAATCCCCGAAGTTTGGCTTCTAGCGCCATCCGTCTCTACCCAAAACTGTATCACACCCGTTGACCAAGACGGAAACGATTGGAGGCATCCTCTCATCCAATACCTGAGCGGAGAAATCCTGGCTGGCGACAGAAATGGGTTGATCAAGATAGAAAGATTGGCCGCACGATTCGTCCTAATTAACAGCAGATTATACCGACGATCATTCGGGGGGGCCCTCCTCCGATGCATCGTGCCACCAGAAACAGAAAGCGTACTCGCGGAAGTACACAAAGGAGATTGTGGAAACCACGCTGGGGCCAGGTCATTGTCCCATAAGATAATCACCGCCGGATTTTATTGGCCTACCCTAAAAAAGGACGTCGTTGCCTACGTTAAGAGATGCGACAGCTGCCAACATTTCGGAACATCAAATCACAGACACACAGAGCCACTCCATGCGTCGATCACGCCTTGGCCATTCATGGTCTGGGGCATGGACCTAGTGGGGCCTTTCCCAAAAGGGGCCGGGCAGAAAGATCACATCCTCATGGTAACAGACTACTTTACCAAGTGGGTAGAAGGTGAAGCATTGGGAAGAACCCGAGACCTCGAAGTCATCAAATTCCTGTGGAAACACGTCTTATGCCGCTTCGAAATCCCCAAGGAGATACGCACCGACAACGGACGATAATTCGTCAGCGAAAGAATACAAACCTTCTGTAGCACCTACGGGATAAGATTAGTGTTCTCGACACCCCGATACCCCGAAGCAAACGGATTGGCAGAATCCACTAACAAGACAGTAGTGACTACTTTGAAAAAGAAATTGAGCCCTCACGGATCAAGGTGGGTAGAAGAACTCCCCGCAGTCCTTTGGTCATATAAAACCACACAGAGAACCGCAATTGGGGCCACTCCTTTCTCACTAGCATACGGAATCGAGGCTGTGGCACCAGTCGAGGTCATCACCCGCAGTTCAAGAGTAGAATTCGTGAATGAAGAAGAAAACTTAGACCTACTCCAGAAGAACCTTGAGTTCATAGACGAAGTACGAGATGACGCTATGGCCAAAGCCTCCCGGCGACGACTACAGGTGGAACGCTTCTACAACAAGAAACTAAAGCTTAGGAACTTCCAAAATGGTGAACTAGTCCTAAGAAGGTTGTTCCAGAACACAAAGGAGTCTGGAGCCGGAAAGCTCGCACCAAACTGGGAAGGCCCCTACAGGATATCCAAAGTAGTAGGACACGGGGCTTACCAGCTCGAAACGTTAGAAGGAAGAGGAGTGCAGAACAGTTGGAATATCAAACATTTAAAAAAAATACTATCACTAGTATACAGATACGCTTTCTCTATCTTACATTTACATTTCATCATTTCAATCTTTCCTTTAAAATACCCCTACTAACTTGACCCCGTGTCACTTGTCCCGCAGCAAAGTTAAGGGTTCGAGATCGACGAGCTCGCCCGCTCGGCGTCGATCCCCTCAACCCCTCGATGTAGATCCATTCGAGTTAACTACTACTAAAGGAAGTTACCCAGAACCGTCCAACAATCAACGCTCAAAGTGCAAGTACTAACGCTACCAAATATGCAACAGTTCGCAGAGCCAATAGCAGAAAGAAAAGGGAAGTACACAAACGAGACAACAAACAAATTGAAGCATGAACGCACGATCCAAAATCAACCATTAAAACGACAAAAGAAAGTGTACCAAACATCAGTCGTACAATTACAAATCAAAGAGCTACTAGAAATAACAAAAGCAATCTATGCTTGGCCATCCCCGTCATTTCCCTTCTCAGCATCGTCGGTGACCTCTACATTCAGGAAGGACTCGGCCTCCACCTCCTCGCGGCTCTTCTCGGCTTCAATCGCCTTAACTGGCTCGACCTCGAACATCACCAGGGGCTCGACCACCGGGTCGCCAGTGGGAGTAGGAGGAGGAGTCGGGGGTCGAGTAATGTTGTCAAGATCGAACCCTGGGCATCTCCGTCCAACAAGAACGCAGATCGAATTCGTCACCATCTTTACCAAGAGATCGAAGGTCGACTTAAAAGAAGGGTTAGCCACGAGGAGTTCCATATCGACCCCCGTTCCCGCCTTTGAGGCCTCGACCTCCGCCTCATGTTTCCTCTGGTCACTCAGCCTCTCCTCTTGGCCCTTCCTGAATCTGAGCTTATACGACTCTAACTCCATATCCTTCTTGGTGGAAGCAGCCTCGAACTCGTCCATGGCTTTCTTCAGCTCGTTCTCGAGCACCTTGCTTCGAAGCTCGAGGTCCGACCTCTCCTTCTTCATCTCCTCGTACTTGCTCCGAAGGGAAGTGTTCTCCAACTTCGAGTTCTTAAGGTCGGTGGAGACTGAAGCAAACTTATCGGCCAAGTCGGCCCTCTTCTTTCGCTCGATGGCGAGCTCCTTACGGGACTGGCTGGCACCCTCACTCGCCGAGTCCAGTGAGCGGATCAAGCCTTCGGTATAGATCGCAAATTTCCGAGTCGTCTGCAATAGAAGAAAGAGTTCAGACAGGAACCGAAACGTGAACTTGAGAAAATCCCTAACCTTGTGCATGACCATCTCCATCGTGAAGGCCTCCCGAGCATATGTGCTGTCAAAGTCATCAGCTTTAATCTCCCCGTCCAATATGCGCTTGACTCGAATAGCATAAGCAGTAGTGGAAGAGGCAATGTCGGTTGCCCCCAACCTTCCTCGCGTGCCTTTCTGCCCTCACCTCTCCGACTGTGCCCCGCCATGAATCAACGTCAACTGTCCCCTTCCCATTGAAAAACAAATAGAAATGCAATTAATGATATTGTTTCAGTAAAACCATTTATGATTAAATTACTCCCTCCGTCCCGTCATATTAGGGACGGAGGAGAATGTACAAAAACCAAGAGTTGTTAGTGGGATATAATTAATATTTTATTGGTGAGTGTGAAAAAGTTTACCTTTTTAGGAAATGAGACTAATAAATGAAACGGACCGAAAAGGAATATGTGACTAATATGACGGGACAGAGGGAGTATTTAATTAGAGTCATCATAGTTTCATAAATGTGAAAAGGAGGTGAGGCACAAGGATTCGCAATGATAAGAGGGACCCAAGTAGTTAGGAAACACTAAGTTTAATTCATTAAATAAAATCATGATTATTATTATAATATTAAAACGCACAATCCAAATCAGTGGTCATGTTTGCTTATCATTTAAGCCAGGTGGAACTGGATCAGTTTTTTTTTTTTTTTTTTCCTAAATCTACTCTCTGCATAAACGTTCCAATAATATTAGTGATAAAGCCAATTTTAATTATTATAAACATTTTTAATTTATTATCACACTACCTACAAGCATATCACTACAAGAAATAAGGCAATAGACAACGCGGAATCCGCGTTACCTATTACACAATTTCGCATAATTTATCATAGTGTAGTCTATTAAAAAAAAGGAGATAGACAACGCGAGAATTTCGTGTTGTCTATCTTGTTATAGACAACGCGAAAATTCGCGTTGTCTATCGTGTTATAGACAATGCGGATTTTCGCGTTGTCTATATATATTTTTTATTTTTTTATTTCTGTTTTTTATTTTTTTATTTAATATTGCATGCTTTTCAAATTATTTGGCAAACCAAAAATATTATTTGACATTTTAGCTTGGTGGAAAGCTAATGAGGCAAGATTTCCAATTGTTTTCAAAGTGGCTCGTGATATTTTATCTGTCCCCATTTCTACTGTTGCATCAGAATCAGCTTTTAGTTTTGGAGGGCGAGTGCTTGAGTCATTTAGGAGTTCTTTAACTCCTAAAGTGGTACAAAGTCTAATTTGTGCTCAATATTAGTTTCGTGATTCAGATGCTCCAATTAATGTCGAAGAAAACCTTGCAGACATAAAAAACTTGAAGAAGGTAATATATGGAAATAATCTTATTTTTTGCATGACATTATGTTTATTATTCTAACTTAATTTTCTTTTATTTTTGTTTATAGGACTACGAGTTATGGCCGTCGAACCCTTAACGGACTAAGCTTTCTTTTGTTAAGATTTTGTAATTTTATATTTGATTCATATTTTGGATTGTTGATTTTTGAAAAGCATTCTAACTTGATTTTTTTTATTTTTTTTATAGGATCGATCCACCTTTATATATGAAGTATGCTAGAAGAATGAAGAGTTGTTATATGAAAACAAAATAAAAATGTATAAATTCATTATAATTGTAATGTCAAATATATTGTAACTTATAATATGAAATAATATTTAAATATATAAATATATTATTTTAGAATAAAGATTATTAAAGAAAAGAATTATATTATTTTACCATCAATAAAAAAGTAATTATGATATGTTGAGTAATTAAATGAGATTCGTTTCCTGTGAAAAATTACTCAATCAATCTTAGATAGGATAACTAACGATATCGATCTCGAGAGTAAAAAAGTTAACATTTGAGTTCAGTAATAGCATTATCCTAAATTTAAAAATCAAATATTTTAATGCAGTTTGATTGGCTTGAGTTAGTTTTTTTAAGAAAAAATTATTCGTTGATTTAGTTTATAAAATTCTAAAATTTTATTAATTTAGTTCATATTTATTTTTTAGATCGCACGTTAGGCGGTTTTAATTTTATAAGTTGATGTGTATTTTAATTTTTATTGGATGTATGACAAATTCTCCTATCTAGCTGCTGAATGGTAAAAAAAAAAAAATATTCTAAGTGGAAATTAAATTAGAAGAATATTAATTTTGAACGTGCATATTATTTTTAGAAAAATAGAGCACATTAATTTAAAACTCTAGCCATTTATATTTCTGTTGATGCTCAAATTCATAATTAGACAAAGACTTTCATCATTAACATTTGCACCCCAATTCGGAACAAAGTTATTTTTGAATGTGCATGCCTGAAGCGAAGGACGGGAACGAGCGGAATCAATGTGTTCCAATTTCTGGCCTTGCACCGACCATCCAATGGACCATGGACTAAACAGCCACTGCCTGGTGTAGTGGTATGCAATGTTATTTTATTTTATTATTATTTTTTTAATTTTAACATTAATTTAAACGCACACACCCTACATGTCCCCATGAAGCTCGAACCCATGACCTCTTGGTCATCGGTAGAATACTTTCATAAGTATGTAATGTTATTGTTATTATTATTATTATTATTATTATTATTATTATTATTATTATTATTATGTCGAAAGTCGTGGTATGCGGCTGGAGTTGAAATTAAGAGAAACACACTTGTGATTATTTTGGTTGAAGGCATAAATAATGGGACCTCAATTTGGTGCAAATAAATAGTTTAAAGGATATTAATTTGGCCCCATAGTTAAATTATGGATTTAGAACATAAATGATGAATTTTCGATTTAGTTTTTAAAAAATTTAAAAAATTCTTAATTCAAGTACAAGTCTCAATCCATAAACCATAACCTTAGTATCGATTGAAATTTCAGGATTTTTTAAATCATTTTTCAGTCTTGAATTAACAATTATCACATTTTAAATCGTAGTGAATGATCGCTTGATCTTTAAATAATCAATATTCGCAGTTTCATAGAAATTAGTTTTATTCAAATAAATTTTATTAGATTCAGTGCCCACTTGGTCTTGAAAATTAATAATGGCAGTTCCTTTGAAGTTTCTTCCCAACATTTCCCTCAAATGAAAAGAGAATTTTTTAGGCTTGAAATCGCTTTTTATATGATTAGGGGTGAGCAATGGTTGGTCCGGTTTGAAAATCCAACCGAACCATTCAAACCGTCAAACCAAAAATTCCAAAAATTCAGACCGAACTGAACTGTTAATTTTCTACAAACCGAACCGAAATCGAACCGAACCAAACCGGCGGTGGCGGTTTCGGTTTTGGTTTTAACTAAAAATTTTGGTATATTTTTATAAAATATTAAATTAAAATATATATATTTAATATTCCAACACACATAAACTTGAAAACAATCCAAATGTACCAAATCTACAAATATAAATCCACAACTTTAGCACAAATCTAAGTTCAAATTCATAAATTCATAACCGAACAGCCCAAACCGAACCAAAACCAAACCGAACCGCCCAAACCAAACTGAACCGCCATATTTTGGTTAAAACCGAACCGGACCAAATATGATATATAAACCGAACCAAAACGCCGATTTACGATTTGGTTCGGTTTTCAGTTCAATTTTGCTCATCCCTATCTATGATTAAGAAATTATAAATTTGAAATTCTTTGGAAATATTTAAATGTATGAATTTTAAATTAAGACAATTTATTTGAAAAAAAAAAAAAGCTAACTATGATGAAACAGAAGAAAAAGCTAGAGGTTTCAACGCGATTGAAGAGCGGAAGATCAATCTCAACAAAATTTGTCGTGAAAATTTAGACTATGTTTATCAATGACCTTTTGTCGTTGGGTTTCCTGCCACATCATATAAATTGAATAAAAAATTGTAAAAAATATTGAATGCCATTTTGATTTGGTCGACCCCAAACCTCTAGCAATCTTGAAGGTCTGTGGGGTCCACAGAAATACTTTTTACTTTTTAATTTATGGACTAATAGAATCATAACATTTGTCACAATTTTATTGCTTCATTATTGTTGTATAAATACAATATTAAAATTGACAAATCTTTTATATAATAACATAAAAATAAATAATAGATGTTGAGGTTCAAATTATCTGGATAATGGAGCCCTTGGAATTTATTAAACAACAACAAATAACAATCAAAAAATAATGGGCGGAATGAATAAACACAACGAATGCAAGGTAAAATAAATAGAGAGAATGCGTAGGACTGTAGGAAAATATCGTATATGATTCAAGAGATCTGGTAATAATTTGGCAGCCTTACAGCGTAATTTTCAGTGCGTATAAAGATGATAAAATTTGAGTTCTCCACCCCTATTTATAGACATGATAGGGGGGAGGATGCTTGACCTAACCCTAATTTCGAATGGGTTGGTGCTCGCCGAAAAGTCAGGAACGGCTCCGGGTTTTTCGGGGTCGGTTAGGGCTTCCAACGGTCGTGCGCCGCCAGGCTTCTAGGGTTTCTTTGTCTTGTTCCTCGATACCGACCCCTTCAGGTGCTCGGTGTCGAGGAGCTAAGGGGGTCGGTGGCGATCTCTGGACTTAGGCGTTTCTGGGTCTTCTGTCACTCCAGGTGGGCCTGCAATTGTGGGCTTACGGTTACTTGGGCCGATGAACTTAATGGGCCTGGGCCTCGGGGGCCTGGCCCCAACAATAGCCCCTTTTGATTTCTGGGCCTATTGCGGATAGGTACCGGAATCAAAACTCTAGTCGAAATGCGTTACAGAGTGCGGAGTTTCGAGACGTCCAAGAGATTATCCTCGGGCCAGAGAGGTGCTTCCGAAGAGAGCAGCTCTGATAGGGAGTAGCCGGGATATTACTTCGCGCCAGTATGAAGATTCCTTGGGAATGCAAGCATGTGGCTATATCGGGTAGCACCGGGATGCCGCCCCATGGGCCAATACGTGGGTCCGGAGTTCACGCAGGTCAGAATCATTCTGGAGAACACTACAACAAAAGGGTAATAGACTATGTGTAGTGACCCGGTGCCGGAGCAGGGAGTGATCGCCGATGTAGAGAAGCATGGACAATGAGCGGCTCCCGTAAGACTTCTATTAGTCGAGCGGAGAGTGACATGTATGAACCGGGCCCATACCGGAACGAGAGGGATTCTGAGGCTATACAGGAATGGGACTGTATAGTTAAAGAGAGCTTAAAGGATTTGATAGGTGCTACTCATACCAACATGGTGCATCATCTTTTCCGGCACCCATTCTAGGAAAACCCCAATGTTAAGCGTGCTTGACCTGGGGTAGAACTAAGATGGGTGACCCCCCGGGAAGTTTCTCAAGGTGCGTGTGAGTGAGGACAAAGCACGCTGGGAAGGACTTGTGTTGGTTTGTGGGGTCAGCCGTTAGTCTGGAAGCCGGTCCAGGCCATTGGTGGGTAACGTGGCCGACCTCGGGTGAGCTCGTTTGGGCCCTGGGGACGGGGCGTTACAGATTTGAAATAAAAGGAAAATATTCATAGTCTTGAGAAATAAAAACGTAACTTAAAGAAAATAAAACATAGTTTGACTCTAAACTGCGGAAGCTTAAAAGAAATATGAAACTTTTGCATTAAAATTTTGACCATCAATAGACCACCATCATCGCATCACTCCTCATAGCCCGAACCATTGCCTGAAAATAGTTAATAGATTGGGGTGAGTTCTATTGACTCAGTGGGGCACATATATCCATAATTATATACAATACAAAAATAAAATGCATGCAATTAACCGTTGTGGTCCGTAGACCCATTCTGTTGCTATAGAGAGAGCCCGTAGGCTTAACTGTTGCTATAGATAGTCCGAAGACCAAGTCCGTAGGCTAAACTGTTGTTGTAGATAGGCTGAAGCCAAACTGTTGTTATAGATAGTCCGAAAACCAAACTGTTGCTATAGAAACATGCATAAATTCAAGCATATAAAATGGATAATGTAAAGTTACCACATGACACCCCACCTGAACCTTGACTTGCTTGAATGAAACTAACAAATATTAAGTGATTATATCTTGCGCACCACCTAGCAATAGATTAAATTTATACATAAATTCATAATTTTTTTATTTTTTTTATATAAAATAATAAATTTCGAACGAATAAGATTAAATCATCTTGAACTATATTCTTGTAAACTCATGCAAGGATTATTAAACTAACTCATACCAGGCATGCTTCTAAAACATATTTATATATTCTTAATCAAATATTTAAGTCCTAGGATATTAATTCGTTGTTATTAACGCAAGCATAATTGTGAAAATAAAATGTATAAAATTCTCAAAATTAAACAAAGTTGGCGAAGTAAATAAATAAATATATATATATATATGTATAATTAATACTAATGAACAAATAAAATTACATGGCTGCCGTTGAAAAACAATAATTAGACCTATTAACTTGTTTCGCAAATCTTTAACTGAGCCATTAATTCGCCATATATTAATTTAGCATGCTAAATTCTTAGATTATAAACAATCAATGGACTAATTAACTAAAAAAATAAAGAAACATACCTCACGGCTTCCTCTTAAATCCTCTAGTATTTTCTCTTCTAATTTCTTTTCTTTGGCGTGAATTTATGATGGATGGAGGGGTTTATTTATACTAATTAATTAGGGTTTATAAGATCATGAAAAGATTTAAAAAGATATGATATGATTATCTTAGGGATAATCCTAACTAAAATTTAAAAGATATGAAATTATCTTCTCAATGGATATATTTAAAATTTTAAAATAATATTTATAATTGTGAATTTATATTCATGCTTAGTAATTAATAATCTATGGTGTGACTTATAAGACATAATTACATAATATCATGCTTTAACATAAATTAAATAAAAAAAAGAGAGTAGCAAATTTAAATAATAATTTAAATTTAAATTAATTAATTAAATTTTTATTTTTTATTTTTTTTCGGATGCTACACTATGCGATATAGACAACGCGAATATTCATTCGTGTTGTCTATATCATAATAGTGAATTTCGGGGGCGCTACTAGTCAATGCATGATTTCGCGTTCTATATATACATAGAGACGACGAGCTGTTATTGAAATTTAAGAAAAAACCCTCGTTTGTCATTTTCTCTATTCTCCCCTCCGCCGTTTCTCTATATTCGCCGGCGCCCCTGCCGCCGAGTCCGTGTCGCGCGAGTCATCTGTCCTCCATTATCTGCCGCCGTAGCCGTCCTCGAGTCCATCCTCCTCCGTCGACTGTGTTGCCCCTGTCCGTCCGCGAGTCTGTCCCCCCATCACTCGGGCCCCAGCGCTGAAGGTTAGAATTTTTTTCATCGACTAATGGATGAGTTCATATATAAGATGAGTTCTTTTCATGATGTTTGTGGATGACAGTTCTCTGTTGCCCCCACCGGATTCTGCATTCCGCCATTGATTTTCTTTCTTTTTTTAAAAAAAAAAGTTAGTGGATTCTGCATTCTCGATTTCATGTTGAGATGTTAACAATGTGTGGCATCGGTCGCCTCTTGTTGTCTCTGTATAAAGTGGAGTTAGCAAACATGAACAGACTTCTATTACTTGTTTTACTGAGATCAAATGTGGTCCTGTATATTGTTCCCTTGATTATAATAAATCGCTCAACCATTGTGCTCCGAAAGTGTAACACCATTCTAATCTTGTATATTGTTCCCTTGAAACCGGTGTGATTTTTAGGGGTGGTAATTTTTGATCCGATCCGATAATCCGACACGAATCCGCACGATAATAATGGATACGGATTGAGGCTTATCGGATATGGATCCTTATCGAATCGACACGATAAGGACACGAAAATTTTGGACCGGATTCGGGTTGGATACGGATCGGATTGAATAATTCATTAAACGGATCGGATTTGGATCGGATACGGATATCCGTTAATAAATTAATAAAAATTATTTATTTTTAAAATATAATAATTAATTAATTAATTTTGATATATTAATTTAGATTTAGAGTTATTTCAAAAACTCAAATCTCTTGGTTTTATATTGTCCGTGTCCCATTTTTTAATTCACCACCAAAAAATATATTTATTTATCTATTAATCATATTTTTAATTTTTATTTTTTTTTACTATCAAAATTTAATAACTTTTTTTTTCTCAACTTCAAGTTTTCAATTAAGTTGAATCAACCGATTAACTAGCTGGTGAGATCTTAAATTTAAATGTTGATGAAAGTATTGTATATTCATCTGAATACTCATTCATTGTGTCAACTCTTGCAATTTCACCATGATAGATGAAAGGTATTTATTACTCCCTCGGTCCCAAGTAAATTGTCCACATTTCCTTTTTTTGTCTGTCCCACAATATTAGTCCACTTTATTAAAATAGTAAATTTTCCACACTCATCAATAAAATATTCATTCCACTAACTCCCACTACCACTCACATGCATTGGTTATTGTGCCCGGTCAAATGTGGACAATTTGACCGGAACGGAGGGAGTATAATTTAATTTATTTGTTATAAATTTTAAAGTTTTAATTAATATTTCTCTCCTTCAAAATTGTATGTGGAGTATTTACGACTAAGGTGAATGATTGATCAGTATTTAGAAATGAGCAAGTTTGACCACTAGTATTTGAATTTAAGATTTATCTATGTATCTTGGGATATTTGATTGAGGATTTTAGTTTCAAATGAAGTTGCAGTTTTAGTTATTTATCCAACACAAGATTTGAACTATCAAATATAAATATTTGTATTATCTTATCAAAATTTTATTGGATTATAATTGTGTTTATTGAAATAGATTCTTATTGAATTAATTCGATTTGGATTCTTATCGGATTTTTATTGGATTGGATCCATAACGGATCATTCGGATTGGATACCTATCGGATCCTTAATGGATACGGATCGGATTCGTGCAGATACGGATTTAGCTTAATGGATCGGACACGGATACGGATTTTGATTTTTCTTAACGGATTTGACCTTAACGGATCAGATCGATAATGGATTGACACGATAAGGATCCGATCCGCACGAATTGCCACCCCTAGTGATTTTCCTTGCTCCGATAATGCTGTTAACCTGTTTCAATTCTTGAGTATAGCAACTTGTTAAATTGTGTGAGAAGATAGCTAACTTCTATATTTGGCTTTTTATGGACCAAGTGTCATAGCATTCAACCTAAGTAGAGCCCCAGTGGATTTTTCATTCATTTCTTAGACAGACCCTCTTTATTGCATCATTTGGAGAAAAAACTTGCCCTGGTAAATGACTACTTTTTCAATCATTGTAAGCTTGTTTTGTATACTCCCTGTGGTATCTTTGCATTTGAGTTTATTACTTTTTACTACTTGTGAACTTCTTTCCTCATTTGATCCGATCTTCCCTCGTCATGTGAGAATGGTAGGAATTAAAGATAGATAGAGATTCTCCCCATTCATTGAGATAAATAAACTGTGATTTCTCATTTTGTCCTCTTAGTTAAGCAGTAATGAATTAATGTGGAACTCCACAAAATCTCATCTGCAGGCATAAGATACAGATTTTGCATTTTCCTTGTGTGTGATGTACTATCAATACTTAGATTTTGCTAAAGACCTATGTGACTTCATGTACTATAGTTTGTTTTGTGTCATACGGAGTAGATCTTAGAAAGCTATCAGTTTCCCTTGCTTCATAATTTTTTTCGGGGTTTCATAGTCTTATCCGAAAAAAGAAGGATATGTTGTCTGTCTTGTAGCTGAATTTGATGGGCCGTTTGCAATCAGGAATTCATTTTCTTGTGCACAGTTACCATCTTGCCACGTATGAATCATCAACAGTAAAATCTTAGTCTTGTTAAAAGAGGTGATGAAATTGGGAAAAAGTTACTTTTTGGTGATGAAGAAGGGGGGATGATAGGTTATTCTAGGTTATATATGATGGAAATATTTGTTAATCTTTGAGCAGAAATTTATCAAGATTCAGGATTAAGAAGTACCAGTTTATGAAAGCATTTTCAATATATTTATATTTGAGTTTCTTATATCTTAGTTATCACAAGTATTGTTTGCATAAAATCTAGAGATTGCAGAAATAATTTAGGTAGGTGAAATCAGGTCTGGCCATGCACACACTTTGAGAAAGTGTTGCTAAGACACTAAAAAGAATAATTTTTATGGATTTTTGTTGCCTCCCT
>JAPKLW010000194.1:82249-92569 GCA_026898455.1 Plectranthus barbatus
ACAAGAGATGCAAGGACTTATAACTTGCCTTCTGTATGCGAAGTTGCAGCATTGATTGTTGGTGACTTTGATAAATTATTGGGAAAAAGAGACATACTTATTGAGAGTAAAGATGGGAGAGTACAACAAATTAGTGAATTACATCCATCATATCTGGACCTTCAATATCATTTGCTATTTCCATATGGTGAAGATGGTTACATGCTTAACATACCATATTCAACTGTTAAGAATATCAATTCCAATGCAAGATCTGTTGTTACAGTAAAGGAGTTTTTCTCATACCGTTTTCATGAGCGAATGAATGAATCATCTCATATTCATCGATCTAGAAGATTATTTCAATAATTTATCGTTGATGCATACACAATGATTGAGACATCAAGGTTGAATTACATTCGTTTCAATCAACAAAGTGTACGTTGTGAGTTGTACAAGGGTCTCAATAATGCCATTTTAAGGGGAGAAAATGATCCTGCTACACAAGGCAAAAGAGTTATTCTACCGTCTTCTTTCACTGGAGGTGCTCGATATATGTTTCAGAATTATCAAGATGCTATGGCAATTTGTAAATGGGTTGGATATCCAGATTTGTTCATAACATTCACATGCAATCCGAAGTGGCCGGAGATCGTTAGATATTTGGAAAGTAGTGATCTAAATCCTGAAGATAGACCTGATGTAGTTTGCCGAGTCTTTAAAATGAAATTGGATGCATTGATGAAAGACCTTCGATACAATAAAGTGTTTGGAAATGTTCGTGCAGGTATATGAATTCTCAATATTTTCAATCGTATTTATATATTTTTTTATTTATGATTAACTCTAAATAACTATCTATTTTTTTCACAGCTATATACACGATTGAATTTCAAAAAAGGGGTTTGCCTCATGCGCATACCCTGTTATTTTTATCTAATGAAGATAAGTATCCAACATCGTCTGATATAGATAAGATTATATCAGCAGAAATACCTGACAAGGATGAAGATGAATGTTATTACAAAGCAGTATCTGAATTCATGATTCACGGACCATGTGGTACTGCTCGATTGAATTCACCATGCATGGTAGCAGGTAAATGCACAAAGAATTTTCCCAAAAAGTTCTTAGAAGAGAGTTCTGTTGATCACGATGGCTATCCCCAATATAGACGTAGGGATAATGGTAGGACGATTAACAAAAATGGAGTTAATTTGGATAATAAATATGTTATTCCACACAACAAATACCTATTGATCAAGTATGGAGCTCACATTAATGTGGAATGGTGCAATCAATCAAGATCAATCAAGTACTTATTTAAGTATATAAATAAGGGAAATGATCGAGCCACAGCTGAATTTTGTGAGAGCACAAATGATAAAAAACAAGGAGAACCAGTAGATGATATAAAGATGTACTATGATTGTAGGTATATTTCACCGTGTGAGGCAGCTTGGAGGACTTTTGGATTTGATATTAATTTTAGAGATCCACCAGTTGAGCGTTTAAGTTTTCACTTAAAGAATGAACAACAAGTGTATTTCAATGACAAAGATGAGATAAAAGATGTAGTGAATCGACCAAGTGTTGGTCGTAGCATGTTTCTGGGTTGGTTTGAGGCAAACAAGAAATATCCAAAACCTAAAAAGTTAACATACATTGAGTTTCCTACAAAATTTGTCTGGAAACAAAATAAAAGAGAATAGGTTCCAAGAAAAAAAGGTTTTTCAATAGGAAGGTGTTACTACGTTCCACCAGGAAGTGGTGATTCATACTATCTTAGGATGTTAATAAATGTGATTTGTGGTGCTGAATGCCACGAGGATATGATGCTTATAGATGGAGTTCAGTATGAGTCATATCGAGATGCGTGCTTTGCTTTGGGTTTGTTAGATAATGATAAAGAGTTCATTGATGGAATAATTGAAGCAAGTCATTGGGGAACTTCAGAGTCTATAAGACGCTTATTTTGCAATCTACTAACTGCACAATCAATGACCAAGCCCGAAGTTGTATGGGAGATGTGTTGGACTTACCTCTCAGATGACATACTCTATAAAAAGCGCAAAGATTCTGGAAATTCAGGTATTTTCCTTTTTATAATGTTTTTATGTTTTTATTATTAATTCTTAATCGAATTATAAATTTTGCAGCTCTTATGTTGTCAGATGAAGATATAAAAAATTTCACTTTGGTTGAAATTGACAAAATATTGCAAAAGACTGGCAAAAGTCTTCAAAATTTTAGTGAACTTCCCTATCCAGGTCCACAATATTTCTTTGAAACTGGAAATCGACTCATAATGGATGAATTGAACTACAATCATGAAGAATTAGCATCTGAACATATTCATTGTTTAGAAAAGCTAACAGATGAACAATGTTATGTGTACGATACAATCATGAAAAAGGTTGAATCTAATGGTCCCGCAGTATTCTTTGTGTATGGTTATGGTGGTACGGGAAAAACTTTTATTTGGAAAACTTCATATGCTGCAATAAGAAGTCAAGGTCACATAGTTCTAAATGTTGCTTCAAGTGGAATAACATCTTTGTTGTTGCCTGGTGGAAGAACTGCTCACTCGAGATTTTCCATTCCACTGACTCCTAATGAACATTCAACTTGCAACATAAAACAAGGAACTCCATTAGCTGAATTGATTGTCAATTGTAAACTTATTATTTGGGATGAGGCTCCTATGATGCATAAGTATTGTTTTGAAGCTCTTGATCGAACTATGAAGGATCTAATGCGGTTTAAGAATAGCTTATCATGCAAGCAGCCATTTGGAGGAAAAACAATGGTTTTTGGAGGTGATTTTAGATAAATATTGCCTGTTATAACAAAGGGAAAGAGGCAAGACATTGTCAATACCACTATCAATTCATCATAATAATGGAAGGATGTAAGAGTTTTAAGGTTGACGAAAAATATGCGGCTCCGAAATATGAGGTCTGATGTTGAAGCCTCTGAATTAAAAGCATTCTCAGAGTGGGTTGCGTCAATTGGAGATGGTGATCTGAGTGACGACGGTGATGGAAAAGGAAATGTTAAAATACCAGATGATATTCGCCTAAACTTTTCTGGAGATCCTATAGAGGCAATTGTCAAAAGCACGTATCCTACTACATTATCTTGCAATAATGATTTGTCATATTTGCAAGATAGAGCTATTCTAGCTCAAACAATGGATATTGTTGATTCAGTGAATCTACACATGATGGATCATAACTCATCTAACAGTAGGGTATATTTAAGTTCAGACAGTATATGCAAATCAGATGGATTAATGAATGTGTTGACTGACTTGCATACACCTGAATATTTGAATGACTTGAAATGTTTGGGATTGCCAAATCATGAGATGATACTCAAGGTGGGAACTCCTATTATGTTGGTGAGAAATATAGATCATTCTGCTGGATTGTGCAACGGAACCCGTCTAATCATATCCAGGCTTGGCAATCATGTTATTGAAGCTAAGATACTGACTGGAAATAGTTCTGGTGAAATTGTCTTTCTTCCTAGAATGACTCTAACACCTTCTGATATACGACTACCATTCAAGTTTCAGAGAAGACAGTTCCCCTTTATTGTTTCGTATGCCATGACTATTAACAAGAGTCAAGGACAATCTTTATCACATGTTGGCATTTTATTGAAGAAACCTGTATTTACTCATGGTCAATTATATGTATGTTGTATATAAAGAAGTGTTTCAGAATATATAAAAATTATTTATTTCTGTTGTTTTGTTGTTTTATTTCATTTATTGAAAATTGGGGTAAAGAATTTCAATATAAAATTGTGCATGTTCTTGATATTAATTTTATGCAAAATTGGTCATAGACCAAGTGCTTTAATCACGTCGCTGAGAGATCAAGGACATCTTAGTTTGTTGCAATACAAATTAAAATATAAATTATTAAATATTTAATGAATATTTTCTTTAATTATTAATTTACGTATTAATATAAATGGACAAATAATAAAAAAAAAACTAAATAGTCCCGCACATCGTGCGGGTGCCATACTAGTTATTATTATAATATTAAAACGCACAATTCAAACCAGTGGTCATGTTTGTCTATCATTTAAGCCAGGTGGAACTGGATCAGTTTTTTTTTTTTCTAAATCTACTCTCTGCATAAACTGTCCAAATATTAGTGATAAAGCCAATTTTAATTATTATAAACATTTTTAATTTATTATCACACTACCTACAAGCATATTAACAAATGCCACAATCCTCTTTATATAATTTCTTTATTATTATTACTATTGAGTTTATAAATCTTAATAATAATTTTATGAAATAAGGGTTTACGGTCAAAAATAAAAATAAGAAAGTCTAAGCAATTGCAACCAATACTGTAGTTGTGGACTATATTTCACCTAATATTCAAGGTAAAAATTGTTTGAATATATATATATATATAGAGAGAGAGAGAGGAGGGATCATGTAAAAAAAAATTTCCCTATGAGAAAAAAGAATGAATCATGTCCATCAGATCTAAAAAAATCAATGGTTGATATTTAATCAAGCAACAATTAAAACGCAATCAAGCAACAAAATAATCAAGCAACAACTAAAGCACAATCAAGCAACACTGTAATCAAGCAACGACCTTAATACAATCAAGCAATGATGTGAATGCAATCAAGCATCTTTCTCACTTTCTCACGTTAAGATTTTTCTCACTGGATCCGCTCCCTATATATATATATATATAGAGGGATGCATTATATGGTTACTCATTCCCCAAATGTTATATGAGGCCAAAATCTAACCATCAAATTTGAATTTGGACGATCTTGATTTAATTTGAAAATTAAAAAATTCGGTGCATTATCTAATGAAACGTGCTACATTATTTGGGCATAATAGTAATTCTGACACCCACAATTTTGTAGTTACGTAAAACATGGAGCAAATCCTCCAAAATTGCATTTCTCTCTCCTCTAAGATTTTTTTAAAACTTTAAATCATCATAACTCACTCAATTTAAATTATTTTTTCACATATTATATATCAAATTAAAGATAATTTAATTATCTTTGAAACGAAATCCCTATTACATATGTTCGGAATAATATATTCATAGTAAAACTAAATAATGAAATAGCTATAACTATATAATGTATCATAATACAAAGGATAATGTAATGATATATATATATATATAAGTATTGTAACATTATTTTGTTCTTAATGGTACATTATTTGTTATTTTATTAGTACATTATCTGTCAATTGAATGGTACATTATGGAATGTGTTGCGACTTTCCCTCTCACCTCATCTAATCCATGATACAAGTACATGTGTGTACGAAATAATAGACAAATTGGAACATTATGTAAGTTTTGAATGTTACAATCTACGACAAATATGATGCATTATTTGTTTACATTTTTAATATTATAGCAAAACCTGGGGTCATATTTAAAAATAAAATAAAAACACGCTACAGAAGATAATGTAGTAGATAAAGAATAAATAATGCATTGATTATCATATAAATAATGTAACATCTACATGGTTTAAAACTGCAACTCAAAATGAAGGATTTGAGATTTTATAGTTTCTCTTGGCGAGATTTTAATTTCTCTTTGAATTATTATATATTGCCTCTGTCCACAACCTTCACGCCGCCCTTCCTCCTGACAGCCGACAACCACGTTGCTGGAGATACGAGAAGAGAGGAGAAACAACGCGCCGCTTGCAGGCTCTCGCCCGTGCAGCCACTACTTTCAGCCATCTATCCCCCTACTGCCAGCCGTCGTGTGTTTGTTTATATCTGGAGAACTGATCAGTGCCATCAATGTAGAGGTGGTCGGGAGGGTGGTGAGGGATAGCGGCAGAGTGGTGGCGGCGGAGATGGGAGGTTAGCGAACTCACAGGCGAAGAAAAAAAAAAATAGCGCAAGATCTGGAAAATGGAAAATCAAAACATGGGAAAAACAAAAAAACTATGAGATTCTTTGATAAATAATTAGATTTAGTTGTAGATTTTAAATTACTAATACACCCTTACTAACATATTAAAAATAAAACTTGCATTTAAAAATAAAAATTTTTACAAACAATCTGGGCCACATAATTATATAAATTGAAGGCTAAGATTTGGCCTCATATAACATAGGGGAGATGGGTAACATATGATCACAACTCTATATATATATATATATATATAGGGATGCGATCTAGTGAGAACACCTCTTACCATAAGAAATAAGAACTAATCCTCGCCATTGATTTTGATGAATGTACGCTCAGGATTTTACTAGAATTTTCGGTCATTTTATCTCAAAAAACCTGCATTATAGGGTATTTTTATCATTTTGTACTTATTTGAGATTCTGTTTGCATATTCAACCTCGACATGCATTATATATCTAATAAATATGCATTACATGCATAAGAAACATGCATTATATACCTAGGAAACATGCATTATATACCTAACAAACATATTCCTACATTATAATATGATATTACTCTTATTTTAGAACAATATTACTATTATTATACGGTATTACTTCCTCCATTATATATGGTATTACTTTTGTTTTAGAGAAAAAAATTATATTACTTTCATTATAATGCATATGTTATTACTATATAATACATAACAAGTGCAAATATAATGATGAATGATGATTTCGCTGAAATAAACATGTTAAGTTTTATCTATTATATTCTGCATTATATACAATAACTTCATGCATTATATTGTGCAACTGCATTCATTATATTAGAATTCGTGTACTATTACGAGAATTATGCATATTATATATGGCATTACTTTTATTTTAAAGAAAAATTATATTACTTTCATTATAATACATATGTTATTGTTATATAATACTCCCTCCGTCCCACTTGAATTGTCACACTTACCAAATTGGGCGTCCCAACCGAATTGTTACATTTCCAAAAAGGCAAATTTTTCACACTCAACAATAAAATATTAATTCTACTTACTCATTCTACACTCACAACTCTTAATTTCCGTGCCGAAAAGAAATGTGACAATTGTAATGGGACGGAGGGAGTACATAACAAGTGCAAATATAATGATGAATGATGATTTCGCTGAAATAAACATGTTGCATTTTATCTATCATATTCTGTATTATATACTATAACTTCATGCATTATATTGTGCAACTGCATTCATTATATATCTTCATGCATTATATTAACCTCGACATGCATTATATAACTAGCAAACATTCATTATATACCTTACAAACATGCATTATATAATATAGTATTATACATTTATATAATATAACAAAAAAAATACATAATTAAAAATAAGTAATGTATAATCAACTTTTATAACAACTATAATATTATCTACAGTATGCAAAGATAATGAATTTTAATTTTTTTGTTGATCTCGCAGGAAAAAACATATTGCATTTTATCTATCATATTCTGCATTATATAATATAACTTCATACTCCCTCCGTCCCGGTGAAGTAGTCCCACTTCACCGGGGCACAATAACCAATGTTAAAGTGATTAGGGATGTTTAGGGATTTAATTAGTTAGTGGATTAATAAAAAACAATAAAAAATGAAAGGTGAATAGTAAAAACATTCAAAATTAAAAGGAGGGAACTAAATAAAAAGGAGGCAAATACAAATTCTTTGTTTTCCCGATGAAATCTATATATACAACCATTCACAATTCAAATATATTTACACAAATTTTTACACAACATTTCAAAAAAATATGGGGTATCATAAGGATATTACAGTTCATCAAAAAGAAGAAATTGTGCAATATTTGTTGATGCACTTGAAGAATGGCAAACCAGCCAGAGGTGAAATAATGGAAGCTGCTGCACTCTTCAACCTTTGTCGGAAGACGGTTTCACGGGTCTGGAAAGCTGCAATGAAACAAAAAGAAAGAGGTGAGGTAATTAAAGTAAACAAAACATTGAGAGGAAGTAAGCAAAAACACAAGGTAGATGTAGATCAAATAGAGCAAGTGAATTATCAAAAGAGGGGTACAATTAGGTCCCTAGCAGATAGCCTACATGTTTCTAAATCGACCGTGGGAAGATGGGTTAAAGATAAACTGATCAGATCTCACACAAATGCCATTAAACCTGAATTGACAGCCCCAAATAAACTGTTAAGGCTTAGTTTCAGTTTACAAGCCATTGAGTATGATAATGCTTCAAGTATTCTAAGATTCAAGTCTATGGATAATGTGGTTCATATTGATGAGAAATGGTTTTACCTAACCAAAGACACCCACAGATACTACATGACACATAGGGAACAAGAGCCACATAGATATTGTAAGAGCAAAAAATTCATTCCCAAAGTCATGTTTATGTGTGCCGTATGCCGACCAATATTTTCAGAAAATGGGGATGTTTTATTTGATGGGAAAATAGGAATATGGCCTTTTACTGAATTGGTGACAGCAAAAAGAAACAGCAAAAACAGAGCAGCAGGAAGTTTGGAAGTGAAGCCAATAGAGTCAATCACAAAGCAAGTCATTAAAGACTGCTTATTGAAGCAGGTAACAAGTTTACAATTTCTATCTTGTGATGAATGTAAAAATGAGTTAATCCTAATATAATCATGCTGATAGAGTTTAATGCATTTCATATTTTCATATTGTTCCAGCAATTAAGGAGAAATGGCCTGATTTCTTAAGTAGAAACATATATATACAGCAGGATAATGCAAAACCACATATAAATGACTCTGATCCAGACTTTAGAGCTATTGCAAGTTCAGATGGTTTCAATATTAAGTTAGTGCAACAGCCAGCTAATTCACCAGATTTAAATGTGAATGACCTAGGGTTTTTTAGAGCAATCCAGAGCCTGCAACAGCAACAAGCTTGCAAAAATGCAGAAGAGCTAGTTCAAGCAGTTTTAAGTAGCTTCAATACACTTGAACCTATGAAGTTGAACAAGGTGTTCCTATCTTTACAATCATGTATGCAAGAGATACTCAAAGTAAAAGGATGCAATAACTACAAGCTACCACATATCAAGAAGGATGCAATGACATTGCATAATGAATTACCACGGAGTTTAGAAGTACCCATGCAGTTGGTGAAGGACAGCATTGAGTTTTTAAAAGCAGCAGGTTGCAAAGAAGATGGTTTTGAACAGCTCATTGATGCTTTGGGATGCATATAGGTTAAAAGGGCAGTAGCAAGATTTTGGGATGCATATAGGTAGCATATTTAGCACATAATGCAAGTTTTTTGAATGAATGTATGTACATGAAAGTTTTGTGTATAGCAGATGCATAATGCTTGATTTTTGTAAAGCATATGAATCACTAGAATGATTTTAAAACATTACCAAGTTATGAATGACATGTATTTTTGGAACATTGGCCACAAACAGAAAATAGAGACCACTTCAATTCAGGCTTGCACATTTCAGACATAGTGTGCATCATGAATGTGCTAAAATAAGAGGCATGTGTGAGCATATTTTAATCATTTCAGGACCCTAAACCCAATTTCCCACAGACCGAACAAATCAGAACAGAGCTCATCACATAACCAACATAACCAACATAACCAACTCATCATAGGCACATGCAACAAATCAGAAGCCAGCAGAACCAACAAGAGCCTCAGAGCTCATCACATAACAAACATAACCAACTCATCATAGGCACATGCAACATATCAGAAGCCAACAGAACCAACAAAATCCACAGAGCTCATCATATAACCAACATAACCGAACCAACAAGAGCCTCAGAGCTCATCATAGGCACATGCAAAAGCCAGCAGAACCAACAAATCAGAACAGAGCTCATCACATAACCAACTCATCATAGGCACATGCAACAAAACCGAACCAACAAGAGGCATGCCACAGATCATACAAAAAATTAAATTAGGGAACAGATCTGACCGGATATTAGGGAATTGGATTTCCCAGAATTTTCGAACCACCGCCAGCTTCGTTTCAAGTGGGATTCGAGCATCTTGCACCTGAAAGGCCAGCCATGGCGAATGAGTGAAGGGACCGCTCAGTTTGCTCGGCTCATCTTCCTCTTCAGTGTCAGGGACGATCTTGTCGCCGAAAGAACCGTCTATCCCGGCGGCAACAACCTCGGCGGTAGGGGCGACAGGGGCGACAGAGACGACAGGGTCAACAGGGTCGTCGGTTTCCCAGAAACCTTCCCCCCACACCACCGGGCCATCGCCTGCAAGGAGGGGCGACAGGGGCGACATGGGCGGAGAGACATCCTCAGAATGAAGAGCTACGGAGCTCATCATTGCGGTAGACAGATCTGGCGAGAGAGAGCGATGGCGGAGAGAGGGCGAGCGGCGG
>JAPKLW010000194.1:92579-127209 GCA_026898455.1 Plectranthus barbatus
CGATGGCGGAGAGAGGGCGAGCGGCGGCGGAGAGAGGGAGAGCGGCGGCGGAGAGAGGGAGAGGGGTGGCCGCAGACAGAGGGAGAGCGATGGGTAGAGATATCGCCCGAGAGAGAGCGATGGCGGAGAGAGAGAGAGCGATCGCCGGAGAGAGGAGAGCAATCGCCGGAGTGAGGGACGGCGATCGCCGCGAGAGAGAGGCGGGGAGTTGAAGAGTCTAGAGAGGGGGTGAGAGGTGTGCGGCGCATAGTGAACACAATTTTAGGGTTTGGGGGTTGGGGGAGGGGGAGGGGGGGGGGCTGGGTATTATTCTAATTAGTTAAATTTAATTAATAGTTAATTATTCTTAATTGTAATTAATCTTCCCTAATTTTAGAAACGGGACTAATTTACGGGACAAGGAAAAATGAGAAACGGGACTACTTGAGCGGGACGGAGGGAGTACATTATATTGTGCAATTCCATTCATTATATAAGAATTCGTGTACTGTTACGAGAATTATCCATATAATCACTAATTTTCATTTTTTACAATGATTTTTAAATCGAAACATATGCAATAGGGATTTCATTTGAAAGATAATTAAATTATCTTTAATTTGATATATGATTCATTAAAAAATAATCTAAATCGAAGGAGTTATGATCATTTAAAGATTTAGGATGATTTTAGAGGAGAGAAAAAAAATATTACAAAATTACCCTTTAATGCATGTTTTACTATACTATAATGTATACTATAATGCAGACGGAATTTATTTAGTCTTGAGCGTTGGATCACTAATTGGATGACCGAGATTAGTTCTTATGTTCACATGGTAAGGTGAGTTCTCATATGATCACTATATATATATATATATATATATATATATATATATTTATATATATATATTATACTAATTTAAACTCGTACATCTAAATATTCGCAAGAAAATTTAAACATATGACTTCTTGGACACATATAAGGTGCATGTAACGGTACACGTGGGGGACAATATTTTTTTATTATCCATGTAATTCTTAAGAGTCATTGTATTGTTTTGTATTTTTTAAATAAAATTAATGATGCAAAAAATCATAAGATATTGGCGGAAAAAAAAATCATAACCGTTCTTAAGACTCATTAATATTTATTTAATATCTCAAAGTCTTCAGATTTATGTTATGTATTTACTTTATTTGATGTGTTAATTAATTTAAATTACCTGTCCATTTCTTTAGGTAGGCTTTAAAGTTTGAATAGACATAAATTGTACTATTAATTATTATTATTATTTGTTGTGTTCTATTTCCATTCAATGTATGAAAAACGTTTGCCCAATCCTTTTCACTGGCCCAACAACTTCCCACTTTTTATACGATTTTGAGACCAATTATTATAACTACCATAAACAAATGTTTTTTAATCAGAGATTTTAGAATCCATCATTTTATAATTATTATTTATAAAGATTGCGATAAATGTTATGGCCATGTCACATTTCATTAGGAATAATTTAATATTAAAAATTTTATGCATAAGATTATCTTTATTAGCTACAGTCCAACCACCCAACCTTTTTAATATTTATTAATTTCTTTCACTTCCACATCATTAATTATTACTCCAATCCAACCACAATATTTTTCGCAAAGTTTATCAATGACCACACTATACATATATATATATATATATATATATATATATGGAGCGGATCTGGTGAGAAAAATCCCCCATGTAAGAAGAAAGAATGAATTATGTCCATTAGATCTGAATAAATCAATGATTGATATGCAATCAAGCAACAAGTAAAATACAATCAAGCAACAATTGAACCGCAATCAAGCAACATTAATATGTTGCTTGATTGTATTTTAATTGTTGCTTAATTGTATATCAACCATTGATTTTTTCAGATCTAATGGACATGATTCATTCTTTTTCTTACATGGAGATTTTTTTTTATTTGATCTCATCTATATATATATATATATAGAGAGAGAGAGAGAGTTGTAATCATATGTTAACCACTTCCCAGATGTTACTTGTTACCTTACTTTTCGGTGCATTATCTAGACAAGCTAATTACATTATCTAGGCGAATTAGGTACATTGCAAAGATAATGTACAAACTGTAATAGATAATGTAATGTAATTTAATGTAATACATTATCTTCGTAATGTACCTAATTTTGCCTAGACAATGTAATTAGCTTTTCTAGATAATGCACCGAAAAGTGAGGTAACAGATAACATCTGGGAAGTGGTTAACATATGAATGCATCCCTAACATATGAATGCATCCCCTTTTATATATATATATATATATATATATACCCACTACAGTCTATAAAAATATAGGATTCAATTTTCTTAAAATACAAAATGAACAATCCTCATGCATTTTTTTTAATATAAAATGCGGAAAAGGTATTGGGCTTGATCCAATATTGTAGCAATGGGCCAACGCGCCGTCCCTATTCTACAATCATTTATATATAAAAAATGTGTGAGGATTGATTATTTTGTATTTTACAATACTTATATCTGTTATCTACATGAAAAATTAAAGACATATCATAATAATATCATGGGAAAGACTGGATAGTTTTTCTTTCAACTAATCACTGCCTTTCCTTTTTCAGTTGGAACATTCTTGATTAATTTTACTTGATGTATCAATGATAAGAACAAAATAACTAAGATAAATTAGAGGTGATAAAATTTTGTTTAATAATATAATGAAACATTAGTTAGGTGCGTAATCCGCATACAGAAAAGATAGAATGAAATTGTGGATAGTCATATTTAACAATAATATATCATTTGCACGTGCATAATTAAATTATGTATGGATATGTAATCTATAATATCTATTGCTAGGAATGGGTCACATTTAACATGTCTACAAATCAAGTAGCAAACTCAAAATTATTGCAACCAATTTATCTTCGGGCATATTGTGTAATAAATATTTTTTTAAAAAAATTAACTCTGAAAAAAAAGATTGATGAATTAAATCAATGTTTCCCAATATTTTCCGACTCAACAAGAAATAAATGTTTTCCTACTGAACCGGCAAATCCCTCAAATTTTATCAAATATGATTTCTCAAAAAAATAAAATAAAATAAAAATAATAACAATTATAAATAAATAAATAAAAAGAAACTTGAAGGTCCCCCAAATTCTTTTTTTTCTTTTCATAGAACTGCACGCTCAATGTGAGTATTGTGTCTATTTTTGTGGGACAGTAAGACATTACGATAATTTATATCGGAATACACAAATGCATATTTTAATTATGTCTCATCGTATTGCACAATAATATCATTTTATATAAATTTTTTTTCCCAACAAAGTTATGTAGCATAAAAACCAAGAATGGAATATTTTAAAAATCGAAATGCCCGGTGAAGTTGCATTTCAAATTGCAAAGAGGCAAACAACTAATTTAATGTGAATATATTCTTGTTCTTCACTAGTTGACTAGTTGTTCTTATCACCCGCTTATCTATTGTAGTCTTGTATATTTAAAGAGTATTATCAAATCGGGACTTGAAAGATAGTTTAATTATTATTTCAGGATCTGCAAAATGAATTCTCAATGCATGATCTGAAAAATTACAAAAATTATCAATTCAGAACTCGAAAGATCATAAAATTCTTATTCCAGTACTTCAATATCAGATTCTGGATTAAGAATTTTATGATCTTTCAGATTCTAAATTGATAATTCATCATTTAGATCTCAAATCTGTAATTAAACTATCTTTTAAATCATAAATAGACAATTCTGCTATTTAAATATTTGCTTGACTCTTCATTTTTTTGTGATTAGGTTTAATAGGATCATTTAATCCCAATGTTTAATTGGGTCACTACATTTTTTGAGAGGACCATGACAATCTATTTTAACCTTAAGCTAATAATTATATTATTCCAAATATTAGCGTAAGAAAATAGCAAAAAGATAATGTAGTGCTACCTTAAATAAAAAAAAAGGAAAAAACGTTTAGGAAAAACGTGCGTTATTGAAGCACCAATTATAAGGATTGCAGGAAAAGGAACCGCAGGGATCATTGAAGAGTGCGTATTGTGTTTATGTGCATCAGCCGCCCGGCGATGGTAGCAATGCAGTGAATTACTGTTCCTCTCTCGAATCAATGCCGCTTTTTATTCCATTCTCTCTTCTCCTTCAATCCCTTTCTCTCCCCATTCACTGTCTCTCCCTCTATATAACCACGCATTTTCTCCTATCTTTCTCTCTCTAGATATACGAGTTGTTGTTAGGTGGCAGCTATTTTCTCATTTTTTTCGAATTTATCTCCGACATGCTTAATTTGGAACACCATTTCAGGAGCTCGGTCTCTGTTAATGACGATCTGCGGCTGAGCAATTTATGTACAGGCGGCTTGTTTCTGGAGGAATCGGCTCCAGCATCGTTCGTTTCATTGATATTTCCGAAGAAGAACACCATCGCGGCGGCGGTTGGGTGTTCCTGTCGGAGTAGCCGCCGGAGGGGATTGGATGGAGGTAGGCGGCGGAGGGGAGGGTTTATATCTGTGACGCTTTCGTCGATTGACGGTGATGGTCAAGGGAGCTACGGCAAGCAGCTGTCGGTGAGTAGTGTTTTGGGGAATGTCGGAGAGAAGAATGCGGAGAGTGAGACTGAAGGTGAGAACGAGGCGTTGATCTTGAGGGAGGATGTTAAGGAGGAGAAGCGCAGAGGTGCTGGCAGCGGTGGCACTTTGAACACTGCCAAACATCTGTGGGCTGGTGCCGTTGCTGCCATGGTATCAAGGTGTTTAGCTATGATTTTACCTCCATAAATTCGTATTCGATTTAATAATAAACACTAAAATATCATATTCTTCTATGATCCGAGCATAGTTTTGTTAATCTCATGGCATCAAGGTTTCTGCTGTATTTACTCTGATCTCCTCCCTTTATTTACTAGTAAATACTAAATACAGTTGAGCCTCTATAGGTTGATAGATCAAATATTTATTGGCTCTGCAGTAAAATGATTTTCTTTCATCCTGATTTATTATTGCCTCACTCGTGGTTTCAAAATTTGTGTAGTCTGTTCCCTCCACCTCCCTTTCTTTACTTAAATTAAGCATCTATCCATCAATACTTAAAAAATTTATGAGCTTTACCATAATTCTCTATGATGCTGAAAGTATAAACTATTTTTATAAATTGGACATCTTAAGTTAATATATTTTATGTGATCATCTGGTTATTACTTTATATAAGTTTCTCCTGTAATTGAATGAATCTCCCTCCATTTCTTGCTTTTCGGTGTTAGTTTCTTAAGGACGTGATTTTTTTAGCAAAGTAATGGTATGATTGTAGTCAATGCATATTCTTTCATGTTAAACTTGTAATTTTAATGATTTTGTTCCCCACCAATTATCAGCATATCATACTAATTTTTGTGCAGCCAATTTATGGATATATAATATATATTAACCTCAAGAGAATTTGATAAACATGGAGATTTAACAATCAAATGCTTCTCCTTCAAATGGTTGAAATAAAATCTTTTTGTATTTTGATCCAGCCACCTCTAGCTCCAGGAATTGTTTTTTTTTTTTTTTTTTAAAAAATATCTATGTAATATTGACTTCCCATCCATGAGAATATTGTATGTTTACAGGAAAGAGGCAAACTAGACTTCTGCATATTTTGCTGTATAGCTGCTGTTTCTCAAGAAACATACAAGAATTTTTTGTTTATAATTTAATATGCACTTACCGTTTTCTCTTTAAATTAACTGTATTTACATTTCATCTTTATGTAACTTAATATATGATTCCTATCAGTCATGGGTTTATGCTAAAGTTCATGAAACTGCAGAAATGGCGGTTGGTTGCCATCCTATTCCTACCACTGCTTCCTCAAAGTGCAACAAGTTCAAAACAGTACTTTTGTGTCAAATGCTTTCATTCAAATGCCCCATAGAATTTTATTGTCAAATGTCAATAGGTCATATGGTCCACTAAGTGAACAGAAGTTGCTGTAGAAGTTATCTGCTTTCTAGTTGCATGGTAAATAGTGCACCAATTAGCTTAGCCTTTTGATCCTCCGGCATGATTTTGTTGCACCAGAACTTTTGTTGCACCATTGGAGAGATTGAAGCTGGAATATATAGTTCGTGGCGAACAAAGGAATCTTTTCGAGGTCATTAAATCAATAGCTGCTTCTCAAGGGCTCAGAGGATTTTGGAAGGGGAATTTCGTCAATATTTTACGAACAGCACCATTTAAGGCTATCAATTTTTATGCTTATGATACCTATAGAAATCAACTGCTCAGGTTGTCTGGCAACAAAGAGACAACAAATTTTGAAAGGTTTGTTGCGGGCGCTGCTGCTGGAATTACTGCAACAGTGCTCTGTATACCCATGGACACTGTGAGTAACCCTTCTAAAGTATTGTACTTGCATATTTTGCTTTAATGTATATACTTGTGTGATTGTATCCGTAGATTACACTAGTATCCAATGTTTTTGCTTCTTCACTGGTTGACAAATAAAAATTAATCAGATACCTGATAATTAGACGCTCCTGATTTCGGATTTAATGCCTGCACATTTCTTTCAACAATTTATTTGGAGAAAATCCTGTTGACCTCTCATGTCATCTGTAATGAGTTATTGATTTCAATTTGATGCATATTGCTTGATTGACAGTGAATGACTTTAACATTGTCATTTAGTACTTGGAATATAGATTCTTTGGGTTCTTAAGAATTGAGATTTAAAAATCGGTGTAGTTTCATGGAAATTATGACTCACGAAACTGAATTGGAGTTTAATGGATGTTCTTTACTGGGTTGAGAGTCAGGATTTTGTTTTTGGATAGAAACTGAAGTTTATAGGGTATGGAGATTTTTATGTGTGACCGATTCCTTGTCTTTTAATAATCATCTTCTATTCCTAACTTATCAGATCAGAACAGTCATGGTAGCTCCTGGAGGGGAAGCTTTGGGTGGAATAATCGGTGCTTTTCGCCATCTGATCCAAACTGAAGGATTCTTTTCTCTGTACAAGGGTTTAGTTCCCTCAATTATTAGCATGGCACCTTCTGGTGCTGTTTTCTATGGAGTGTATGACATATTAAAAGCGGCATATCTACGTTCCCCAGAAGGAAGAAAGAGGCTTCAAAATATGAAGCAACAAGGTGATGAATTGAATGCTTTTGAACAGCTCGAGCTGGGTACTATCAGAACTTTACTATATGGAGCAATAGCTGGTGCGTGTTCTGAAGCTGCTACATATCCATTTGAAGTTGTCAGAAGGCAGCTTCAGATGCAAGTCCGGGCCACAAAGATGGGTGCGCTGCAAACTTCTTTGAAGATAGTTGAACAAGGTGGCATTCAAGCACTCTATGCTGGACTGATCCCAAGTTTATTACAGGTACTACATGAAATGCTTCTACGTGTAAAGTTCATGTTTTTTTTACTTACGTAAAGTGATTATTTAAAAGTCCATAGATATAAATTTCCAGAATCATGGATTTACTGATTTATTGTCTGCTTCACATGGAGTTTGATGAGCAATTTCATGGGATATACATAGCTGTAACTCCCTGAAGCCTTTTTTAAGCTGGATGTTGGTTTCACCTTAGAGCTAATTAGAAATGAGATCGCTAGAAAAATACTGATCGAGCCGTTAGAAGTGCTAACCACAAATCATGGCAGGTGTTTCTAGTTTGTTTATGGGACTTTGGCATATTTTCTCGGATTGGTTATTGGATATTTAGGACTGATGAAATTTTACACTTTTTCTATTAGAAGTTTTATGGTAAAATCTATCTGTGATCTTAACGAAGACTAATGTATCACATCAATACACAATGCAAGCAGAGCTCGAATGTATTTCCCATGCCATAAACATTTTAGCACCCGCTTCATCTCATATAACTTTCTCAGTATTGACTATAAAATCACTGTAGTGCGCATTTGTTCTTCAAATTCAAATGTGTGCTGCACCAAACACTAAGCCTATTCTATAGAATCATTTTTATGAATTTCAACCATTGGAACACCTGAGTTCTTGAGAAGTTTTAATCTTATACGTGAAGGTTATTCTTACTTTTGCTGCGGGATTTAATCTTAGGTAGCTTATGTATCCTTGTTCCTATGCTTTCTCCTAAAGCTTAGGTAGGTCAAAAGGAACGCCATATGAGTAATATACCTTGTTTTGCCGTGATTGTTATGCACATATATACATTTCTCCTGCCCGTTTCATTAAATTTTCGATGTTTTCAAGTAATCGTGTTGCAGGTTTAAATGCGGTAGTTTTTCATCAGTCGTAATTGTATGCTGCTAAACGTGATTTCTATACTCGCAGGTGTTACCATCAGCTGCCATTAGCTACTTGGTCTATGAGTTCATGAAGATAGTTCTTCATGTGGAATAAAAGTAGGAGAGCTACCCTTCTCATTCAATTCACTGTTGAAAGCATGAGCTAACTCGATACTGAGTGACAACTCAGGATGCCCTAACTCAGACGAAAATTCGACGACTTCTCTTTCTGGTCTATTCTTGGTTGTGTTCAGAACGTTGCTTGATTCATAACACGCTAAGTTCTGTATGAGAAAAAAAAAAAAAAAACACCCTATTTCTTTTTCGCCTGCTATCGGTAGGGGCAGAACTAGAGGAGGAGAAGGTTCTTGCTTCGTGGTGGATTTGCCTATTTCATTCTTTGTTAGTGTATTGCACCTAATTTTGATTCAAAATCTCATCAGCTTCAAATATCCCCTACATTTGTTGCTAGCCTATTTCATGTCAGAATTTATATTATAAATCCCATCATTCTTCTTATCGACTCGTGGGCATGTCTGAATTTCGGAAACCAAAATTCTCTAGATCAGTATTTTACACAGATCTAAAATTATGATTGTATTGTATGTATATATTATATGTATAAAACGAGAAAAAAGTAGGCAATAGGAATTATGGCACATTTAAATCCCATCAACGGTGGTAGTTGGGCGAACAATCTTTGCAATAACACAAAAATAGTTACATATGATTTTCATTTTCTGTTAGTTTGTAAATTAATACTACTTTCGTCCCGGTTTAATTGTCCCGGGTTGATCAGATAATATAATCAAGGAGTGTGAGTGTAGAGCAAGTTGAGTGGAATTAATATTTTATTATTGAGTGTTAAAAAGTTAGTATATTTTTTTGGAATGGACAATTAAGTTGGGACAGACGAAAAAAAAAAATGAGATAATTAAGCTGGAACGGAGGAAGCAATATAAAAATATAAAGTTTATTTAATGTACGGTATGATGCATTTGCTAGGGTTGTCCATTGGGTTGGTTCAAACCAATTACATACCCAAAATAACGGGCCCCAATTAATAATTTGATCAAATAGTTGACTAAAATTTGTATCACTTAGGGGTATAATTGAATCGAATCAAGCTGAGTAGTGACATACTCAAGTTTGACTCGTTTAGTATCGAGTCGAACTTCGAGTTTTTTTTTTATCGAATACTTTGATGTTCACGAACTTTATCAAGTCTTAATCGAGCCTAAACGAATTTTTTATATTAAGAATGTATTTAAAATACTCATTATTATTATGAAAGAAAAAGTTATTAATTTCAAAATTAATATCATATTTATGCTCAAATTCAAAATTTTCTTATTACTAGAAAGACTTATTATTATTACTCCTAATCATGAAAATATACTTTTTATAAAAACAATTATTTTATTATTTCTTACTAATTTTAGCTAACGAACCTGCTCACAAGTCGAATATTATGATGCTCAAGCTTGGCTCGTTTAATAAATGAGCTCGAATAAACTTTTATCGAATCGAGATCCGAGTAGCTCATGAACAGTTTGATTCATTTACAACCCTAATAATCGATTATAAGTTTTGGAAAATTTTAGTGTTGACTCGAGTTTTGCACAAGGCTTTAAATATCGTTTGATTGATTCAATTAATATAAAAAGGGATTATTGCTGATCAGATCTTGACTTTATCACAAATTTCAACTCAAAACGTACCATTTTATTAATGCTTTAAGATACCACCGCCCCATAATTTGAAAATTAAATTTAATCTTCTACACTTTCTAAAATTAAATTTAATTTCAACTGTAAAACTATGTTATAAAAGGCAAGTCAAATTTATGAAGTAGGAAAAAAGTCATAAATATTCAACAATTATTCGATTAATAAGTATATAACCATTAATATTTCTGAACAAAAATATCTGAAATGGCACTGCGAAAAGACCGAAACACCCTTCAGACCACGGCGCGTCGCTGTCTTGAAATTGTTAACTGTATTCCATTTCGGCGGCTTTTTTCAACTCTCACTTTCTTCGTTACTTCGCTCACACCCCCCTTTTTTTGCTCTCTATTTTTTTTTATCTCTGTCGAAGTATTTTCCCTTTTCCCTTTTTTCTGTGATTTTCTTCCTCAATTTCAATCTCCTTTGTCCTTATTAATCGGACGTTCCATTATTTCTGGTTGAATTTGTTTGGACTTTAGAGTTGTTTGAGTCACTGTGTTTTCTGCTGCGAGTTGGGGAACTATTTTGTGGCTAATTTCGATCTGGAGACGAGTAGCTAGGGTTTGGAAAGGGTTTTATAGCCCTTTTTGGTGCTATCATGGCGGAGAGTCGGCGCTACGCTCTCAATGCACAATTAGGTGACCTTTTCCTTTTTCATTTCTTTTTTTGTTAGCAACTTTTTTTTTGCCTTTTATGATAGCTTTCCTTTTAGAATGGACAATACTACTGAGTAACTGGTGCTTGTGATGTTATTCTGGATTTTTCACGGCGATGGTTTGCTGATTGAGTGAGTTACGGGAATTAGAGTGTCGGAAAAGTTGAGTTTGAGTTGGAGATTAGGGGAATGTACTCATTGACTGTTTACGGCATTCATCAACTAGAAATGCGTTTGATTGAGTGTCGGAAAAGTTGAGTTTGAGTTGGGGATTAGGGGAATGTACTAATTGACTGTTATGAGTTTGATTGATTCAGTATCAATTACTCTAGAAAAGATGGTTGTGGGTTGGAACTGACTTTTAACAAGAGTTTTTGAAATGCCGGGGGCATTATTTCTTGTCGCGGACGAGTTTCTTATGATTTTACTCATTGAGCTTGCCAGTATACATGATGGGAAGTGACTGTTTGGGATTATGATTATCGTCTCACAGAATGGATTTTTGGTCGTTTGGCAGTGTAGTGTAATTTGGAATTAGTTCCGGATTAGTGTGTTGCTGGATGCAGATTGATCACGAAATCTTTTTCAATTTTTGTGATTGAACTCTGTTAATGGGTGTCTTTGTTGATACAAAAGCCAATATATCTGCTTATAGCGGCACTTCTAATGCTTATGTAGTTGGTGTATTAAATTAATTGCTTTCTGTTGTATTTGTGCTATAAATGCTTACTAGAATGTCTTTCAGCATATTTGTTTGTGAACATCGATTTTCATTTTGTAATTGCCATTCTTATTAGTATGATGCCATCATAACTGCTATGCTTCGTATGTTTATGAAGTATCAAGTACTATGAGAAATTAAGAAACAATTAATCAAGAAAAGTTATTCCGGAGAATGAGACAAATCTCATAATCTAATTCTAACCCTTTCTGAATTGAGACTGACTTGGATGAAAGTCATAATGAACAGTAGATTATTTGGCTTGAGCATCTGTTTCACTGTTATATGCTGGTTTTTAGTTTTCCACATTTGAAACTCAGTGCAACATGAGATTTTGGTTCTTAATTAGGTTCCGTGTGGGGTAGTCCTTAAAAAAATTATTTTGTTGCCAATGTTTCTTCTCTGATAAATATTTTCCTTCAAGTTTGATGAATATAGTGTATTTTGGTTTGCGTGAATCCCCTAACATGCTTGTAATGGTATGCAATTGTAATTCCTGATTGAGAACTATTGAGTAGTTTTATGGTGCTAATTGTGAGTTTGACATTTTGTAGAGAGAGAGGAGGAGTGTCACTTTTGGACAAAGTTATTTATGTGCATCTTGTGTGGTGAACCAATTATAGTATATGAGAAGGTTGCATGATGCAAAATTTTCAGAAAATTGATTTTATATGCTTGTCGTTATTGTTCGCATAATTGTACTCTCATGAGATAAAGTGCTCTAATAAGATAGTTAAATATGTAGCCTTGCATTCCTTATGGACTGCATAAGTGAGATTTCCTTTCCTCACGATAACATTTTCTTTCATTATGAAACTACTTAAATATTTGGACACATGGAGTGAGTTTCTATCACTTTGCAGATATTGAGCAGATACTTCAGGAAGCACAGCATCGCTGGCTACGGCCTGCTGAGATTTGTGAAATTCTTCAGAATTACAAGAAATTCCGTATTGCTCCAGAACCTCCCAATCGACCCCCAAGTATGAGTTGTTATTATCACTTTTTTTATAGGATAAGTATGATGAGATTATTAATCATTCATATATTCCAACTAATATGGTGATGGTAAAGACTTTTTTTTTTTGGGTGGGGTGGGTGCTACTCTGTAACCTGACTATTTTTAGTTATTCATGTTCCACTTATTTATTTTGTATTAATGTCCTTGCCAGATGGTTCTCTCTTTCTTTTCGACCGGAAGGTACTGAGGTATTTTAGAAAAGATGGTCATAACTGGAGGAAGAAGAAGGATGGTAAAACAGTGAAGGAAGCTCATGAAAGGCTCAAGGTAAGTTACTAACAAAATCTTTCCGGTCATGCATTTAGATATTACAGGTCTTGGCGAGCTCCTATGTTCTGAAGCCACTCTTGAAATTACCTGAGATCTAAACTAGAGATTTAAAAGAGTATAAATATGTTCTTAATTTTATGTCATCGTCCATGATAGCTGTAATTATCTACTCAAAATGACAAACGTAGATGTGAATATCTTTCAGGCTGGAAGTATTGACGTACTGCATTGCTACTATGCTCATGGGGAAGATAATGAAAATTTCCAAAGGCGTAGCTACTGGATGCTTGAAGAGTATGCCTTACAAAATATGCCTATTTTTGCTATTCTGAAAAAAGAAAGAATAAAAGAAACATATAATAAGGATGCATATTCAGTTTTTGATTGTTAAAGATTTTTGGTACGAAGTATTTGGTTCCATTGCTTGTATATATCTCTTACATTTAGAAAAGAAATTGCTTTTGAGGGACCATTAGCAAACTATCAAGTTTTGACAAATTAAAGTTTGAATGTCTGAAAAGAACTTCTACTGTTTTTATGCCCCTTTACTCTTGTTCACCTGATTCTTATTCTCTCGACTTTCATTTAATTATGTCGCTGATTCTGCTTCAGGGAACTGTCTCACATAGTTCTTGTCCACTACCGGGAGGTAAAGGTAATTACAATTCCTTGTGTATCTCTCAAACATCTCGAGGTCAATTTTACTTTTTACAACACTAGTAAGCTCTATAAGTAATTACTTGACCTGTTAATCAAAGTCAACTGTGGTCTGATGATTGGACCGTATATTTCTCTATAAATGGTACTTCCATCTACTGTTGAGAATTGATTTTGCTGTTTTTCTGGAAATTCTGACATTTTTTCTTAACAGGGGAACAGGACAAATTTTAATCGCATTAGGGATGGTGATAGTGTCCCATCTAGTCGGCGGAATGAAGATGTATCTAATTCTGATGCGGACAGTTCAGTAGCTTCTAGGTTTCAATCATATGATTATCAAAGAGCATCACCAATCACAGATACAACTAGCCTTAACAGCACTCTGGTGTCAGATTTTGAAGATGCTGAATCAGGTGTTACTGCTGGATGTTTGTCATCTTTTTAACAAGTTTCTGTTAAGATTGTTGAAGAATATTGAATGTCAACTTCTGCATTCAAGCTTTTAAAATTGGAAGCTTCTATAACACTGTCTTCTTCAAAATCATGATATAAGATTTTTGATTGCAGCATACAGGCACCAAGCAAGTCCTGGATTGCACTCTATTCATGATTTGCAATCCCCTGCAATACCAACAACAGATGCTGGTCCTATTCCTTACCACCCAATTCCTATATCAAGTAATAAACCTGTTGTTCATTCGATATTCACTTTAATTCTTTACATTTATTGGTTTTAATTTGTAAAGTCACTCAGGTTGTCAAGTGGTTTGAGCAGATATGGTTATAATGTTTTTACTTGCATATCTTCAAATGATATTTCATGTGGATTTTACTTGAAAATGTTTTAGTAACAATTTACTGCTATGGACAGGCAACTACCAGGTACAATCTTCAGCTCTAACTGGAATGAGCTTTGGACCCACCACAAAGGGAGAATTAAATAAAAGTCCTGTGGATAGTGGTTTGACGTATGATTTTCAGGAAGACATTGGGTTCCCATCTTGGGGAAATGTTGCTGAAAGCAGCAGTGCTAGTTATCAATCTGTTGATTTTCAGCTGTCACTTCCTTCTACCCAATCCAGTGCAATAAACATGATGCCTGCACAGGATAACGAACTACTTGATCATGTTTTCTCTGGTGCATTTAGAAAGGAAAAGGAGTTTGGAAACAATTCTGATGGCCTTGGAGAGTGGCAGGTATTTTATGTTTATAATAGTGTTAGTTTGCACGTTAAGTGCTCGGTAAGGAAAAGAGACATTACAAGTGCCTGTTCATGGATTGTGATCTTATTTTTGAAAATAGGAAGTATTCAAATACTATTTGATATCTTTTTAGGATTTTACTTGATCAAAAACCTTTTGTGCTTCTTACCCATATAGATGAAGACGACTAGAGGAACTTTTCAAAAAGCTATGGGATTATTCCTTTGATATTCTGGCAATTTACATAGCTACATCAATCATTTGTGCTATCTGGTTGAACTTTCTCAATTTTGTGGGTCTTGCTTTGTTTCTAACCTTGGACCCTTTCACACGTTCTAAAAAATTTATCAATGTGCTAAATTTAGTCTTTTGTTTTATCTAAACATCTATATTACCTCTAGTTTGTGTCAGCATTTGAAACATTCAATATTAATCATAGTTATCATGTGAATGCTGATACAACCATGGTATTTTTAATATGAATGGTTGCAATGGAAATTCGTGATTTATATGCCCTCTAACAATTGAAGCTATGGATTTTTTTTTCAGCATGTGTAATTTCTCACAAAACTATTTTGTTAACAATATCCATTTTAGCTTTCTGATTCTGAATTGCAGGCTCCAGATGGTTCACTGCATGCACCAAAATGGTCCAACGGCCAGAACTTTGATGGTAACCTAAATCTAGGGCAGAACCGCAATGACCCTCCCCTGAGACAGCCTCTGTTGTATGATCTTGCTACCAAACTGAATGATGCTAATCAAGTTGAACTGTCTAACACAATGGGGCTCCATAATGCGCACTTCACCGATCAAGACAGACAACCTTTGAAAAATGATTTTCAACTTCAAGCTTCTAGTTCCCGTAAATCAGAACTTGATGGAAACTTAAATGTAGGGGACAGAGCAAATTATCCAACGCTAAGAAAGCCTGCATTAGATGGTGTTATGCGAGAAGGTCTGAAAAAGCTTGACAGCTTTGACCGTTGGATTAGTAAAGAACTTGATGATGTTGCTGAGTCGACTTTACAGTCCGATTCTGGGGTTTACTGGGAGACTGTTGGTGGTGGAGATGTAGATGATTCAGGTATCTCCACTCAAGTGCCATCAGACAACTATGTTCTTGGTCCCTCGCTTTCTCAAGACCAGCTCTTTAGCATCATAGACTTCTCTCCAAATTGGGCATATTCTGAGTCACAAATTAAGGTATGTCGAATTTGATTTTCAAGATTTCTCTACTTATTATTGTTCTCGAACTTCTAGTTTAACTTTTACGACAGAGAGTAACATATAGTTTTATCTGTCATGATCAGCTGCTTGTTATGGGGAGATTCCTGAGGAGTCGAGAGGTGGCGGATTATAAATGGGCTTGCATGTTTGGTGAACTTGAAGTTCCTGCAGAAGTTGTAGGAGATGGTGTTCTTCGATGCCTTACACCTCCACATGAGCCTGGAAGGGTCCCTTTCTATATTACATGTTCCAATAGGTTAGCATGCAGTGAAGTGCGAGAATTTGAATTCCGGGCTAGCTCTGTTGAAGATGTGGACTCTGATGAAACTCGCCTTCGAATGAGATTTGGGAAGCTGTTGTCTCTTGGATCAGGCACTCCACAAATTTCTGTCCAAAGTATTGATGAAGAAACCTCTCAGTTATATAGTAAAATCAGTGCCTTGCTGAAAGACGACACTGAGTGGGAAGATATGTTGGTGGCTGACCAGCTACTACAAAAGCTTTTAAAGGAGAAGTTGCATAATTGGCTTCTCCAGAAGATTGCTGAAGGTGGGAAAGGTCCTAATGTACTAGATGAGGAGGGTCTAGGTGTATTGCATTTTGCTGCTGCTCTAGGTTATGACTGGGCTATACCACCCACTATCGCTGCTGGAGTCAGTGTCAATTTTCGTGATGTAAATGGCTGGACTGCGCTTCACTGGGCAGCATCTTATGGCAGGTGGGAGTTCTTGAGCTTTACATATAATATTATTTTAGCTGTTAAGCAACCTTTTGTTCTCCTGGAATAAATTTATTCTTCATCTTTAGAACAGTTTTTGGGATACTTAGAAAGTCCCTCATGATTACACATGTCAATGCGTATGTAGTTGTCAGTTTTCTCCTTCCACTAAATCATTGGAAGTTCGAAAGAATCTTCGATATTGTTTCTAATTTATGTCTATGGAGTTATTTATCTTTGCTCTTGCTTTGCAATCGTAGAGAGCGCACAGTGGCCTTTCTCATATCCATTGGTGCAGCACCTGGACTATTGACAGACCCAACTCCTATGTATCCTTCAGCAGAAACTCCTGCAGACCTTGCAGCCAGCAGTGGACACAAAGGTATTGCTGGTTACCTTGCAGAGTCTTCCTTGAGCTCCCACCTATCATCACTCGACTTGAAAGATCCCGAGCAGAGTGATTGTAGAGAAAAAGTGGTGGAAACAGTTTCAGAGAGGATTGCAACTCCAGTTGGGGCTGGTGATTTGCCCCATGGACTCTCAATGAAGGACTCTTTAGCTGCTGTACGTAATGCAACTCAAGCTGCTGCACGCATTCATCAAGTCTTCAGAGTACAGTCATTTCAAAGAAAACAGTTGAAGGAGTATGGAGATAGTGAATATGGAATATCAGATGAGCGCGCACTTTCACTTTTAGCTCTGAAGACCAAGAAGGCTGGACAACATGATGAACCAGTCCATGCTGCTGCAGTTCGGATACAAAATAAATTCCGCAGTTGGAAAGGTAGAAAAGACTTCCTGCTTATCAGGCGGCAGATAATTAAAATTCAGGTAGAGTGATAGCAAATGCTACAGCTGTCTTATCATTGCATTCTCACAACCTTTATTTTTTTTTCTTCTAACAATTGAATTCTGAAATTCTAATCCGTCTCTCTTGCAAAAGGCTCTTGTGAGAGGGCACCAGGTTAGAAAGAACTATAAAAAGATAGTATGGTCGGTCGGAATTTTAGATAAGGTCATTTTGCGGTGGCGAAGGAAAGGGAGGGGATTGAGTGGATTCAGGTCTGAGGCTCCAGCTGCTGGCCGTAACATGATTGAAACAGAAACAAAAGAAGATGACTATGATTTCCTAAAAGAGGGTAGGAAACAGTCAGAGGAGAGACTGCAGAAGGCTCTCTCTAGGGTGAAATCAATGGTTCAGTACCCAGAAGCCCGAGATCAGTATCGTAGGTTGCTTAACGTTGTCTCCGAAATGCAGGAAAAAAAGGTATGCATTCCTTCTATCTTCAGCAAATGGTTTATGCTATTTATCTTCACTAATTCTGTGCATTATTCTGGATATAGAGCCCAGATCGAACTAATTAAAATCTCTGTACACTTGGTAGATGTCTGATATCATCTAAATTTGTATATATTATTGCCCAGTGACTTTTAACTCAAGTAAGCTTGCATATCCATTATGTCTGGTCCATGAATCTTGATTTCCTACTGAACCGCTAGATCGTATTTTTCTTTTCCCTTTTTTTTTGGTTTGTAGCTCTGCGAAATTCCCTAGCTTCACTGAGAGCAAATTCTCTATAGAAAAGCATACTCAACTATATTAGGAACAAAGAAATCTTCAGCTTTGGATGCGAAATGTTATATTGATTGTGTTTATTCTCCTTCAGGCTGCGCAAGAAATGATGTTGAACAATCCTGAAGTTGATTTTGATGAAGATCTAATTGATTTTGAAGCATTGCTGGAAGATGATAGTTACATGCCAATAGCGTAACGCAAAGCCCCCTCTATATTCTTGTAAAATTACTACCTACCTTAGACTTGGTAAAACGTGTGATTAGGTTGCACAGGTTTCACATGTATATTTGACTTACTAATCGATTTGATCGTACAGTTTGTTAAGGGATAGAAAGAGTTACTGATAGGGCTGGGATTAGTCTAAAAGAACTTAGATTTGTGACTCGAGATGTTGTGCAAGACTTGGTGCTAATATGATATTTTCAACTTGATGTAGCTTTTTAACTAGTGATGCTCTTCATTAACTCATGTGTTGCTCTATTTTGCTGCCACTGATATGCCTATTTGGCTTCTCCTGAAAAATGGATGTTACCGATATGGCTGGCAATTCGTGCGTGTCATGCCGGGTCGTTATCATTTTTGAGCTTAACGGGTTTGTGTTTGAGCTTATCAGGTTCGTGCTCATTATTACTGTGTTATTGTGTCGTGTTAAAAGTTTTTAGTCGTAAGTGTAAAGTTGATAATTTGTACTTTTGTATAAGGAAGATTGTTTTCGTGTTGTTATTGTATTTATGCTTAAAAGGCTCGTGTCATATTCGTGCTTGAGCTTAACTAGTTCATGTCGTGTTCGTTGAGCTTAACATGTTTGTACTCACTATTATTGTGCGAGTTCGTGTCATGTTATTATGTTGTTTCAAAAATTGCTCGCCGAAGGTACCGATTTGACAAGAGGGCTTCTCTTAATATATGGAATTACTGATTAAGCAATTGAAGTGAAGAATAAATGTAGATAATATAGAAATATGAACAAGGGTAAGAATCCATTGAAAAAAATTGTTGCTTTTATGATCAGAATAGCTTTTGCAGAAGCTTTTCCACAATCAGTGATATAGTCAAGCCTAAATTTACGGAAATCTATGAGAATTTGTTTATTAAGATAGCTGAGAAAGCTATACACATTAGCTAAGATAGGCCCCATGCAAATTGCAGCAACCAAATTCATATACTCTTAACACAACATTAGAAGAGAAACAAAATGCGCTCAAATATCCAGACACCGGCTACCAGAGAAGCACAGGTTTGCTTCTCAGCTTGCGCTGCCAGCAATTCTCCTCTCGTAGAATAATATGTAGCCATGATCCGTGTTACTCGAATACTCGTGTGCTGCTCCAAAGAAAGTCTGAATAGCCGATTCATCAACCATTTCCACGTTTTCATCATCAAAGAATAGCCAGTGGTTATGGCTCTTCACAAGGCTGACATAGTGTCCATGAGTAGGTCCACTTCCGATATGGATGACTACGGAAGATAAGGTATACTCAGCATCTGCATCCTCAACTGTGTTGCTGAGCTTCAGCTCTAGTGGGAAGACGACGCGGTATAGTAGCTTCTTATCCCGCCTTGTTTGTTCAACAAACTTGAATCTCTTTAAATGGATGACCAAAACATTGGGTGGCCTTTTTATCTTCATTCTCTTTTGTGCCTCTTGCAAACTGCATGTTTGGACGATGATTGTATACGGTTATCAACAAGAGTTAAATAACAAATACCCCCTCCGTCCTGGTCAAATTGTCCACATTTGATCGGGCACGATAACCAATGCATGTGAGTGGTAGTGAGATGAATATTTAATTGATGAGTGTGAAAATTTTGTTATTTTAGGACAGTAGACTAATATTGTGGACAGACGAAAAAGGAAATGTGAACAATTTACTCGGGACGGTGGGAGTATTACATTTGTATTTCTAGTATTGTTGTAAAAATCCCTGCTTAGAACTGCCTAGCCCCCCCCGCCTAGGAGCTCGGCAGTACCTAGCCGAACCGAATACCCTCAAATCCCCATGTCTAGTTGGTTTGGCGAGTAATCGATGTTTAGGCAATGCCTAAGCCGCTTAATCCGCCTAGACACCAACTTAGGTGACCGATTAAGCGGGCTATGTATCGTATAATCGATTCAGCCGGCCTATTATTATTGTTTTAAAAAAAATAATCAAAATTTATATAATTTTAATTTTTATCTAATAGTAAATATTAAATATGAAATTTTAGTTTACCGATTAACTTCCGTCTAGAAAACGTCTAAATTGCCTAGGCGCAAGGCCCCACCCGAGCGCCCAACGATTTTTACAACCTTAATTTCTACCTATCAAATGAAGAATATGAAAATATTTACCTCCCCTTTTTTAATCCAAGAGGTCATAACAATTATACAATGGCATTATCCTTAAATGATAGACGTTTAGGAAAAATTATGAAGGGAATCAAAGAGTCAGCGTTATCATCTTCTTAATAATACCTCTAAACTCAATCTAGTTGGCTTGTGTTCTTTCAGAAACCTATAACATTAAAATTAACTCAACTTCTAACTAGACTTATTTCTAAAAACTGAAAGTCAATCTACCACCAATTCAGCACGATGCAACAGATGTGTTATAAGTAAATGGAGATGCGACTAACCTGTGGCATCTGTCACAGAAGAATTTGTCCTCGGCATTTAAGGTTTCTGTAGAACTAAAATTTTTCAAACAGCTTGTGATAGAGCTGTTTTGATCTATATCAATGCTCAAATCAAGAAATGGCTCATCCCTAGCTGTCACTGTCTCGCAGCACAAGCACCTAGTTTCATTGGTCAATATACCCTGAAGACGAAATCCATCAGTGTTGACAATCAGAGTCTACAAAAGCAATCAAAAAGTTGCGAACAATGATGATTTCAAGGTGTTCTCACAGAATCACGAAATCAGGGCACCAGTCTTTACACCCTCGCAGAAAATAAAATAATAATAAAAAAAAGTAGCCTACAGAAAGAAAGAAAAAACTAAATGCGACCAAGTACTGTATAACTTAGGCGCAAGTTCATAAAAGCAACAAGCAGCTACACATATTCTAGATGTGCTAATGCCTAAAAAGCAAGCAGCAATCCCCTTCTGAAGAGCAATCACATGACTTGGCACTACCAACACCTGATATAAGTAGGCTATGCAGCATTTGAGTGAAAGAGAAAATGTTTTACCTGAAAGTTATGGTGCACCCAGGTGATCAGAGGTTCCTTATGAGGGCCATCTGATGGTATGTTATTTGACCCATTAGCAATCTTATCGGGTAGAGATGAAGTGTCTTCATCACTCTTAGCAACTTGAGCTTTTTTCTCCAAAATATCAACCAGTTCATTAAGTAAAAAGTTCAGGAACTCGTGGGCATCCTACATATAAATAATACACATGCAACCGTAAATTCAAATCATAGAGTAGATTGTGCACAAAATGCACAGGAGCAACAACTAAAAATTTAAGAAGAAAGAGAAATTCCGAGTAATCACAAACTATAATTTACTAAAACAAGCAATTATTTCTATCAAAAGAAGTCTCATATTGGTTTGGGAGCTGCAATAATGAGAGATGCTTTTTTTTTTTCTTTCTAAAATCTTATTCCTAAAATCATCTCCAGGCATAGCAATGATATACAGTAATAAAAAAGATGGAAATGTGATATGGAGCACGATCTAAACGAAGGAGGAAGCAAACCATTATTGGTTTATCGCAGGCGGAGACGGATTGGGGAGCCTCGTCCGTAGACTTGAGTTTAATTTAGTTATTTACTTTAATTTCAGTATTTTAGGTAATTAGATTTACGTATCTTTTTAGATTTAGATTTTCATATCTTTCAAGATTTACTAGATTTACACCCGCGCGTTGCGCGAACAAATATTATTCGAAATAATGTACAAATGATTTATTAAAAAATATCATGGTATTATTTACTTTGTTGAATAATAATTTATATTTCTATTGTATATAAATGACCACATAGAAGAAATTATAGTAGTTTAATTAAAATAATATTATATAGATATTATATAAAAATACATGAAGAACAATAAACTTTCATCACAAATATTTGCATTTAAATTACTAATATTTGCCAACTTTACAAAAATAACAGTGCTCACAAATTATAATTTAACTTACAATAATTATCTGTATTTCTAATTTAATATCTTACACCAAAAATTATGGTGTAATTTCTAAGTTTGTTTATTTTACCAACTTAATGTCTAACATTTATAAAATCATAATTATTAGGTTATATTTGTAAAAATAAATAGATATTATGAATTAAAATACACTAATTTCTCAAAATAATATTAAACCAAAATTAAAATAATAAAATGAGAATTATGATATTCAAACTACATTGCAAACATATTGTTTTGTTTTTCATTTCAAATAACTTTTGCAATTTAGAAACTCTAAAGTTTATTTGCTAAATGATTCAATTAATGCAAAGTTCTAACAATTTTAAAATTAAATTATTTTTGAATATAATTATATTATATTATTTTTTAATAAAAATAATTTCTAATATTTTTTCAAAAAAGAATCATTTTATTTCAATATGCACATTTATCAATATATTATATAAATTGACATGTTTCAACAATGAAGTAATAATTGTATAAATATAATTAGTTTATTTAATATTTTTTATTTATGCACGCTTTTCAAAAAAAATGGAGGGAGTTTTCTGGAACTACTTTAGTATAATATATAGATTTCCTGAATAATTTGATAGATTTTAGGAATTAGTTTATGGGATATTTATATATATCTCATCTTGGTTTATTAAACGTTATCTAACGTTATCTGGAGAATAATATTTTGGGGCGTAATTTCGCTTAGGCACGTTCGCGTGTGATCTTTTGGATCGTGTTCTATCAATTGGTCCGACCTGCCGGATCCGTCTCCGTCGGAATGTCGAAATCAAACGCTGAACGCTTTGACACATTGGAGGCAGACCAGGCTGCCATGGGGGATAGGCTGGATGAGCATGGTGAGAAGCTGGATGTTCAAGGAAAGAAACTGGATGAGCACGGAGAGAAATTGGATGCGCAAAGCAAACAGCTTGCTGAAATTGTGGCCTCCCTGGCCGCCTTAACTGCGATGTTTGCTGGGAAATCTGGGCAGGGATCGCAGACCCAAGAGGTGCCGAACGAGGGCTCGTCGACCACGGCTGAAGTGAGGAATAAGGGCGCAGGACTGGGCGCAACGGGTGGAGCAGTGACAGGAGGCATCGGAACAGAGGCAGCCGCTGGACTGGTGACTCTGCCATGCTTCTCTGGCGACGACCCGATTGGATGGGTGGCGCGCGCCGAGCAGCAATTCGAGTTATATGGCACCAAACCAGAGAAAAAGGTGGCAGCTGCCATGGTAGCCATGGAAGGCACTGCACTGTATTGGGTGTCGTGGTTGAGAACTCGGCAACCACAGATGACATGGGACGCCTTCTCTCATGCCTTGGTGGCGCACTTCGACACGCGTTTTCGAGGTAACTGCTTTGAGCGGTTGGCTGCGGTGCGACAGACGGGATCTGTGGAGGATTACATCTCCACTTTTGTGCAACTAGCCAGCCGAGTCCATGGGCTTTCCGAAGAGCACTACTTGGGGTACTTTATGAACGGATTGAAGGGTGTGATACGTGGCTCTCTACGACTGCTTCGCCCGTGCAATTTGGAGATAGCCATGGAATTGGCATGAGATGTTGAAGACAATCTGTCTTTACAATGGGATAAACAAGGTGGTAACAGTGGCAGTACAGGGGGATCTAGGACGACCAGTTTTACCAAGGTATTTGGGGGCAGTACGGTGTCAGGGGGTGGTAGTGCCTCACGAGGAGCGAGTGGCGGGTTTGCAAAGTCAGGGGCTCAGCCGGGGCTGTCCGGGACAGGTTCAAACTCATCTGGGCAATCCTCGGCGCGCTCTCATTTCACACGCATTCCGCCTAGGGTTCTGGATGAGCTGAGAGCCAAGGGGTTGTGTTACAAGTGCAGAAAACCTTTTTCGCCGGGTCATGAATGCAAGTTTAAGCAGCTACGGGTGTTACTCGCTGACGAAGACGAGGAGGTGGATCTCCAGCTACATGACTCCAGCGAGATAACTGGAGAGGAGATCGTAGCCGAGGAACAAGGGGGTTTAGAAGTGGGCACCGGCGAGCTGCCCATCTATTCTATGACAGGGGTCTTCAGCCCTCGGACTTTGAGGCTGCGTGGTACAGTATGCGGGCAGCCGGTTACGGTGTTGATTGACAGTGGGGCAAGTCACAATTTCATATGTTCAACGCTGATTTCTACCCTGAAGATACAGCCCCAGAAGACAAGCAAATTTCAGGTTAAATTGGGCGATGGGCGGCGCCAAGCATCTGAAGGAGTTTGTAAACAATTGAGTATCGAATTGTCGGGATACGTAGCAGTGGCTGATTGCTATGTTTTTCCTCTGGGAGGCGTGGAGATCATTCTAGGAGTTGCATGGCTGGCTACGTTAGGTAAGATAAGAGTCGGATTGGAGGGAACTATGGATGAGTTTCTTGGGGGCAGAGGGCCGAGTGAAGCTACGGGGAGATCCGGCATTGTGCCGAAACATGGTGAGTCTTCGTTCCTTAGTGAAAACTACAGAGGTAGAGATGTGGGCTTTGATGCTAGATCAAGAACCTGCCAAATTATCTGGACGACTGGAAGGTATTTTGCGGCAGTACGCAGAGGTATTCGAGGAACCCCAGGGGTTACCACCACGTCGGCAGACCGATCACCGAATTGAGTTAATTCCTGGCTCTAAACCGGTATCAGTAAGACCATACAGGTACGGTCACCTATAAAAGGACGAGATTGAAAGATTGGTGGATGAAATGTTGCGGACAGGAGTTATAAGGCCTAGCTCAAGCCCCTTTTCGAGCCCGGTCTTGTTAGTAAAAAAGAAAGATGGAAGTTGGCGTTTCTGCGTAGATTATAGGGAATTGAATAAAGCCACAGTACCTGACAAATACCCTATCCCAGTTATTCAGGAAATGTTGGACGAACTGGCTGGTGCGATGGTGTTTTCGAAGATTGATTTGCGCTCCAGATATCATCAGATTAGGGTGGTCGATGCAGATATCCATAAAACCGCGTTCCGCACCCACAGCGGCCACTACGAATTCGTAGTAATGCCGTTCGGCCTGACAAATGCCCCAGCCACTTTTCAATCGACAATGAATGAGTTGTTCTGCCCGTATCTTCGGAAGTTTGTGTTAGTCTTTTTCGATGACATATTGGTGTACAGCCGGACGTGGGAAGAACATCAGCGGCAGCTGGGGGTGGTGCTGCAGAAATTGGCTGCACATGGGTTCAAGGCAAATGGAAAAAAGTGCTCATTTGGTTGCCACCGAGTGGAGTATCTCGGCCACATTATATCTGCATCCGGGGTGGCAATGGATCCCGCAAAGGTCAGCGCGGTGGTGGAATGGCCGCGACCTACATCAGTCCGCGAGGTGAGGGGGTTTCTCGGTTTAACAGGATATTATCGTCGTTTTTTGAAGGAGTATGGTTCGATAGCTAGACCTCTTACGGCATTGCTTAAGAAAGAGGCGCCTACAAAGTTTAATTGGACAACAAATGCAGAGGAAGCTTTTAAGAGGTTGAAGAAGGCCCTGACCGAGGCACCGGTCCTTGCGATGCCGCAATTTGATCAGCCCTTCGTAGTAGAGTGCGATGCATCAGGAACCGGAGTTGGAGCTGTGCTAATGCAGGGCCGGCGTCCCATTGCATATTTTAGCAAATCTCTGGCAGATCGCACCCTATCCAAATCAGCCTACGAGAGAGAGATGATGGGGCTGGCCCTATCAATTTAGCACTGGCGACCATACTTAATAGGGCGTCGATTCGTGGTCCGCACAGATCATTGCAGCCTTCGCCATCTCTTGACTCAGCGTATTGCAACCCCTTCACAGCAGGTTTGGATGGCTAAACTACTTGGTTACGATTTCGTAATCGAATACAAGTCAGGCAGTTCGAACGCAGCTGCAGATGCTTTGTCTCGCCGGGTGGAAGAGAGTGAGTTGGCAGCATTCAGCATCCCTGAATGGTTAGGATTATCCGATGTGGTGTCTGAACAGCAGCAAGATGACTACTTAAAAGGAGTAATTAGAGCGCTGCAGGCCAATCCTGATAGCCATCCGGGATTTTCTTTGGTGGCAGATAAATTAACATACAGGGGTCGCCTAGTTTTGGCTGCAAATTCACCTTGGATTCAGCGTTTATTGGAAGAATTCCATGATTCTCCGTCTGGGGGTCACGCGGGGGTCTATCGAACCTATAGGCGGTTAGCGGAGAATGTTTATTGGCGGGGTATGTTCAGTAGAGTGCAGAACTATGTGGCGCAATGCCTCATTTGCCAAAAATCTAAGTATGAGGCCTTATCTCCTGGGGGGTTATTGCAGCCATTGCCGATTCCGGAGTTAATTTGGGAAGATTTATCAATGGATTTCATCACGTGTTTACCCACTTCCTGACGACACACCATCATCCTGGTAGTAGTTGATCATCTTTCTAAATATGGGCATTTCATACCGCTGAGACCGCCCATCACAGCCCGGACTGTAGCTGAAGCATTCGCACGGGAGGTGGTTCGGTTGCATGGGATTCCACGATCAATAGTCAGTGACCGGGATTCATTGTTTGTCAGTTCCTTTTGGAAGGAGTTATTTATATTGTCCGGAACGCAGCTGAAATTCAGCTCGACTTATCATCCCGAGACCGATGGGCAGACGGAGGTTCTAAACCGCGTTTTGGAGACTTATTTGCGGTGCTTTGCATGCGAACAGCCGCAGCATTGGGTGCGATGGTTGCCATGGGCGGAGTTCTGGTATAACACGGCGTTTCAAACAGCGGCGCGGGCTACTCCATTTGAAATTGTATATGGATTATGGTCGCAGCCCTCCTACTCTTCGCCATTTTCTGCCAGGTGAATGTAGAGTGGCGGCGGTGGCTGAGATGCTAGGAAGTCGTGATGCTGCGCTCGCACGCCTGAAAATCAACCTTGAACGAGCACAACAAGTGATGTTGAAGCAAGCGAATAAGCTTCGTAGAGCTGTGGAGTTTCAAGTTGGTGATAAAGTCTTTTTAAAGGTGCGTCCTCACCGTCAATTATCAGTAGCCCGGAAGCTTCATCACAAGTTATCTCCAAAATATTACGGGCCCTTCAATGTGGAAGCACGCGTGGGGGGAGCAGCCTACAGGTTGGCATTACCTTCTGACAGTCGCATTCATCCCGTGTTCCATGTATCTCAGCTACGAAGAGTGATTGGAGATCATCCGGTTGAAAATGGGTTACCTGAGAGTTTGGAGTTGCCGATTGGGCCACTGTTTGAGCCGGAGAAGATATTGGCGGAACGGGTGGAGCAGGTACGAGGTAAGGAGGAGGAGCAGCTGCTGGTGAAGTGGAGGAATCAGTCAGCTGATGACGCAACTTGGATTAGCAAGGGGATTTTTCAGAATCAATTCCCGGATTTCAACCTTGAGGACAAGGTTGCTTCGATGGGTGATGGAATTGATATGGAGCACGATCTGAACGAAGGAGGAAGCAAACCATTATTGGTTTATCGCAGGCGGAGATGGATTGGGGAGCCTCGTCCGTAGGCTTGAGTTTAATTTAGTTATTTACTTTAATTTCAGTATTTTAGGTAATTAGATCTACGTATCTTTTTAGATTTAGATTTCGGTATCTTTTTAGATTTAGATTTTCATATCTTTCAGGATTTATTTCCTGAATAATTTGATAGATTTTAGGAATTAGTTTCTGGGATATTTATATATATCTCATCTTGGTTATTAAACGTTATCTGGACATAATATTTTGGGGCGTAATTTCGCTTAGGCACGTTCGCGTGTGATCTTTTGGATCGTGTTCTATCAAAATGCATTCAAGTGCTTCACCTCCGTCCACATTTGGAGCCTATTACTCATGGTTACAACATAGAGAAAGAAGCAAAGTGCAAGACATAAATTATTATCCAGGAAGAAAGAGATCATTAGAAGACAAAATCATCTGAAAAAGTCTTAAATTAAAGAAAAACTTCGATAAACAAGAAAAAAATTATCCCAATATATATATATGACGGGTCACAAGTTGGAAGTTGAAACTTGAAACTATCTTGCTTGTTGTTGGTCACCATATTTAGACACTATACTTCCCCAACCCTTGCATAACACATACCAATCCAAGGCCATTAGGCTCTCACAAGGGTTCAAAGCATCGAGTAAAGCAAATATGAGAATTCATCTCAGTCCAAATATTGCTCTTCTTGTGAGCTTCTACAACAAGTGAGCGAGAATATGAACAAATAATTAACAAAATAGAAATTTTCACATGGCAAGTGGCATCCTCAATAGCACAAGTGGACAGGTAAAGATTCTAGATAACATGGAATATCACAAACGAAGAAGATTTATCTCTATGAATTCATCTCAGTCCAAACGTTGATCTTCTTGTGAGCTTCTACAACAAGTGAACAAGAATATGAACAAATAATTAACAAAATAGATATTTCATATGGCAAGTGGCATCCTCAATAGCACAAGAGGACAGGTAAAGATTTTAGATATCATGGAATATCACAAACGAAGAAGATTTATCTCTATGAATGCCTTGGACCACAGGTATAGCACAATCTGCAGCCAAGGAGGAGCACAGGAACTCGGTTCAAAGTCTGACAGATCACTAGTCACTGAAGATATATTTGACTGAGGAAATTTGCCTGAATGACCCAGTTCCCCAAATAAATACTATTTCAATGCTTGCGTTAACAACATGATTTCAACAAGAAGTTGACATTAACACCTCAACAGTTCATTCAAGAATTAAATTACGTAGATAACAAACCCAATACTTAGAACTAAGTAAAGACATAGCATTGGCCGGCATAGATAATTACCTACCATGAAAATATGCCAATATGAAGAGAGTAGACGCATTAACAGCATACCTGGTGCATAAAACCACGAAAAAGCTCATTTCGCTTCTTCAATCTCTGTATGAAGCGCTTCGGAGCAATAGCACCAGTTTTTTTCTTTTGTGAGGTTATCTACATGCAAACCCCACAAGAAAATGCTGAGAAAGAGAAAAAAACATCATCCAGAAGTACAAGTGTACAGCTCACGAAGCAGAATGCATTACCCCTATTTGATTCGATATTCAATCAATTCCAAATATAATTTACCTGCAAAAACAAATCTGCAAGGCATGTCAGGAGGTTTTCTTCTGCGTCAGAAGGGTTTTTGTTGTTTGAATAATAATCAAGCAACTGCTCACGAAAGGGGACACAGAAATAAAGTGCCTGCACAAGAAGTAAAAAAAAAAAAATTAAAACCAAAAAAAAGAACTCCCAGATATTTGCAAATGCAGTTACATAGTCTTAATCCCAATCACTGAAAACCACACATACGATGCAAAACAACACACTCTCATTATACCGACGCTAAATCATCTACAAAGTGCAAACGAAGAATTGCCCTAGAATTCCTAGTATTCTCACATAAACCAATTCACTATCTACCTACAAACCGATCATAAATCAACTAAGAATCGACAAACACACACGACGCAGCGAATTGAGAAATCAAATCAACGAGGACTAAATCAAATTGAAGGTCAGCAGCAAAAAACCTGAAGCACGCTGTTGCAGTAGCATGTGTTTCCGAAATTCTCGAGCCCAAAATACCGTTCGCCTTCGGGAAATTGGTCTCCCAGCGCTTTCTCCAGCCTCGAGCCCGCTATTCCCATCTTCCTCTCTCTCTCTCTCTCTCTCTCTCTCTCTCACTTCTCTGTCCAACTATTTTCTATTTAGGTAAAATGTAAATAACTGTTTCCCCTAATATTGTAAGAAGAAAAAAAAAGTTAGCTTACATTATTAAAATAAAAATGAGAAGTTTTCATAATTATTCGAATTATAGATGTTGAGGTCCAAAATTAATTTTGTCCAAAAAATAAATTTGAATCCAATTCATTGTAATCGTCAAATATACGTATTTGTAATATTAAGAAACTCGGCGCACTACAAAAGATTCAATTAATCATTAGTGCAGTAAAATTAATATTTTATTAGTGAGTGTGAAAAAGTTTGTTATTTTAGAAAATGAATTTAATAAATGAGACGTACCGAAAATGAATATGTGTCTAATATGACGTGACCGAAGGAGTATAAATTATGTATATTTATATTTTTTTTATAAGTGACGGCAGTTGAGTTTTATTCTCCATAAATAAATAGATTTAATGAAGATTCATGTCTTTTCTATCCAAATCAACAACATAATTGAAGGGTAGTGTTAGGTTGATACATTTCTCACATAATTAATTAATTAGTTTAATTTGAATACACTCAATTACCACTAATTTCATATCAACATATATTTTAATTAATGGAAATTCATCAATTCAACACAGTGATATATATTAATCAAGCCCATTAATAAACAACAATTACTTGGAAGTCTACCTGGGCAAATCAGTTGAGAAAATTGGGATTGAAATAAATATATAATTAAAACAATAGAGTCTCGTGGAAGTCTTAACTTAATCTGTGTCTGATTAATTGGTTTTATAAATAGATATTAAGGAATATTTTGTTTCTACTATCATGCCTCTCACGGTTGTGGGTTTTGTGAATTTCAATCTTATCAAATGTTTTAAGATAGTATATAAAAATAAAATACGATATAAATGGTTGCATTAAGTATCTGGTACGAAATGAGCTATCTCAAATAAGTTCATTGCCCCGCCCAGAATACGATTAATCCGGCATGGGCTACATGAGCTCCCAGTAATTTACCGAATAAATTAATAAGTCGGGCATTTCCGGCCCACCAAGCAAAATTGGTTATTTTTTGGTCACGACCACCTACAAATAAAGTTCCATTAAAGAGTGTTTCCACATGGTATAACTTTCTCATGGAATATAAGATTTTTCACGAGGCTGGTCTTAAGCCGCCATATCCAAGCACGAATACCTTTATTTAATAGAATATTGTTGGTGTAGAGAGTCTCAAACTCCCCTCACGCACAATATGGAGCTTCACGGGAATTTCCTTATTAGGATCAATAAGATCTCACATCGAACTGAACCGGTTTTGATACAATATAAATTTCTTATTTCTCTCTTTACAAAACCGGCTTGTAAGAAGATAGGACCTTCACCATTATACGATGGTATACTCTCAGGTCTACTGTGTAATATTCAATATTGAGTCACCGCTGCCGCATCTTTCACATGAAAACTCCTAATTAAATATTTTACTAATGGAGATTTTAGTAAATCGTGGAATTGACCGATCATGTTGACACACCCATAGAGCCTACCCTAATAAACATTCGTATCATATACCATTTATGTTAAAATCATATATAATGTGAAAATAATATTATATAGTAGTAGAAGGTTAAAATTTTAAGGTGTAGCAATACTTATACAACTCTTTAATTATAGTTGAAATGGTAAAGATATGATGAAATTAGCAAAGATTTCAATGTCCCTACACTTTTTTTTTTAATGGGCTTTCAACGAGGGTTGTTGCTCTTGAATTGTCTGGATCTGTTATGAAAATGAACTTTGCTTGTTTTTTTTTTTTTTTTGGTTTTTTTTCCTTTCATAAATTAATTAGTGGTTGCATTGAGTTTTATTGATTTAATTTTATTAGTAAATAAATATCTCACAACAAAAAATCGCGAAACTCTGCGACGGAAAATTCCGTCGTCGTTAAATTTTACAACGGAATATTTCTCTTCGTCGCGTTAGAGAGGGTTCAAACCCTTTACTCTCTCACCGAAGGTAGGAAATTTTACTGTTGGACCAAGTACATGTATTGTTTTCTTATGTTTTATTAAATATATGTCATATATCTATTTTTAAAAAATTCAAAATTTGTGACTGATTAGCAACGGGATTATCGTCACAAATTTTGACGCCATAAATCCGCAGGTAAAATAGCGACGGAATTTTTGTTGCTGATCCTCCGCAAATTATGGCGCCCTTATTTCGCGGGATAAGTAGTGATGGATTTGCGTCGGAATTTCCGTCGCAAAACCTAATTCCGTTTGTAAATTCATCGCAAAATAATGAACTTTTTTTTTGGTCCATCGCAAAAACTAAATTTTCTAGTAGTGTTTGGTCAAGTCCTAGCGGCCCTGCTCAATCCATGCTCTCAACCCAAAAAGCCCACCGAACATTATTGGCCCAAAGGGAACGCAGCCCACCCGAGCCGGACCCACCAAGAAGCATGCAACGGTTCCTCGATTATTGGGGTCGAACAATCAACTGGCAAGCAATTGTGGAAAAGATGGAAGGGTTATATTTTGTTAGGGTTAGTTTAGATTCAATATGATGCAGTAAAATCTCTTCTTGTATCTATAAAAGAAAATCCCCACTTATTTTCGGATATTCTATTCTTTTGGCACAACCAAACAAAAACGTTATTCAAATAAGTGCTCGACCCCTACTAAATTATTCTCACATAATTTTATCCCATTTATATTATATTCAAATCAAATCCAACCTCAACAAATAACCTACAAAAATTGTTAGCAAAATATTTACTCCCTCGGTCCCAATTATTGGTTCAGTTTCAACTTACACGAATGTCAAAAATCATTTATGAATGTATTAAATATTTGAACAAATTTCCTGAATTACCATTATTTAGCAATAACTATTAATAATGAATCCTATTAATTGTGTGTCATTTACACTTTGTAAACTCATATAAAAAATAATACAAAATTTAGATAGTGGACCATATATATGGGACATACTAAAAAGAAAATATGAACCAAATAATCAGACGGAGGGAGTAGTTTCTTCGTATGTGAAAAAAAAAACGTAAATCAATTTCTTTTTATACGCAAAATATGGGTATGAAGATACGTACGTGGCATACAAATGGATAAATACAATTATACTAATAAAGTCTTTAACTTTTAGATGCATTGGGTGGAAACCCATTTGAGCAAGCAAATCAGTTGTCTGACAAACAATTAAAAATTAATTATTGATTATAATTATAATTATAATGATAATATTAACTAATTATTAATAAAGAGATTTTGTCTGTGACATTTCCTCTCCCTTTAAATTAACTAAACATGACAGTGATAGTGTATTGTTGGGGGTGGAGGGGCTACTCCATCCGACAAGGAACCTTACTCCAAGAAGCAATATATATAATATACATACATATACATATATATATATTTTAAACTTTTTATTTTGATGACTAATATAGTAAGGATGATTTTAATTAGTTAAGTCAGTTTAGATAGAAATAAAGAATTAGAGCAAGAAATAGTAAATAATTCATGACACTTAAATCCCGGATTATTTATGGGCATGAATTAATCCAAGTGTTACTTGAGGGCTATTATTTATTAAGATAATTAATTCGGTTTTGGTAAATCTAAAAAAAAAAATACATATAATTTATCTACCTATCAATTAATTTCTTTTTCTTTTGTTGATCAGCCATTAAATTATGAGCTCTACCATGGAATGAGAAATGCTCCAATGTTTTTCGTAAGCACGATTAATGTGAACATGATTGATGTGATAATATAATATAATATAGTCGGTGTGATTAATTTTAATTACTTTTAACACTTAACTTGTGGTCATGGTGTGGATTGGAACAATTGTGATCAGGAAAATCAATAGCAATAGAATTGCCTTTAGACAAGCTTATTTTCATAAAATTGTAAATTATATGAGATAAATCATAATTATAATTAAATAATCATTACGAGCACGTTCCTATGAATTCATTGTATTTAATACGATCATTCCTTGTATTTGTGTTTTGATACATTATTCACGTATTTAGACACATTTAAAGCATGAGGAATTATACTTACACCGCTAAACATGTAATCTAACTCAATGTAATGAGAATTGAAATATTTCATTGCTTGAATTAGGGGTGTTCGTGGTTCGGTTCGGCCGATTTGGAAGGAAAATTTCGGCCAAACCAATAGGTACGGTTTGAAAATTTTTCAAATCAAACCGGCCAAATAGTTTTTTAAAACCGAACCGGCCAAACCATATAAAAACGGTTTGGTCCGGCCGGTTTGACTGTTTGAAAATAAATATGTTTCAACTTTCAACAATCTACTATAATTTGTAGAAAATTAGGGCCTAAATACATAGTAATTGATTTATATTATTTGTTACTACTTATAATAATATAATTTTTATTCTAAAAATCTTATATTTATAATTTAATGTAAATCAAAAGAAATACATGGGTCAAATGTATTAAAATTATAACCTTAAAATTCAAATGTAAAATTGAAAGAGATGTGTAAAATTATTATTATAAAGTTTATGCTTAATTTATCTTAAGGAAATTATATAAAATAATATTATTTAATGTTAATACTTATTAGTTTATTTTTTATAAATAAAAAAATAAAACTAAAACTATAGTATGTTGGCCAATAAATTTGAACATGAGTTAATTGTATGAAAAAGTAGAAATTTAACAAATGAGCTACAAATTATATTAATTAATTATACTATATATATATATATATATATATATATA
>JAPKLW010000194.1:127609-152455 GCA_026898455.1 Plectranthus barbatus
TTTTCAAACCACCAGTTTGAAAATTAAATTTCAAACCGGCCAAATTAATACGGTTTGACCGGTTTCGGCCAAACCATGAACACCCCTAGCTTGAATTAGTTATTGAAATCCCTAAATACAATCTATTTATAAACATGGACTATATCAAACAAATAAGCATAATAGATAACAAAAAAAATTATGGAAATATAAAATTAAAAATTAAAATTATATTTTTGAATAAAATCTTCAATCATTTTTTTTTATCGTAACAAATGCTGTTCCACAAACATAATAAACCAAGTGATAAATCACAATCGATCAAATTAATTATAAATCTATATTCCATTCACTTTTACATGGCATTGGAAAGGTTGTGAAAAATAAAATAAAAATAAGCTTAACTAACTTACGGACTTTCGTCAACTAATTAGGAGTGAAAAAAAGCTGAAGCAGGTAACATTTTTATCATATTCTATTTTTCCTTGTCTTGTTTATTTTGTTTCGATGAGTTTTAATTTTCAATAAATTAAATACTTAATTTATTGGACTTAACTTGTGCCGACAGCAATTTTACGTAAGGTTTGGTTCTCGCGTAAGTTTTAAGAAAGCCGCATGTTTAATTTGTCGTAAAAATATGGTAAATTTTTCGATGATTGTTTTCCAAAATTAATCCTTAATTACTTTCTTTATTAATTAATGTAAACAAGCTTACCCATTCTACTCAAATAATCGATTCAATAATCTTAATTAATTAGCTTAAACCAACATATTATATAATTAGTGTTTTTTACTAAATGAAGAACTAATAAGAATTAGATTAGAGAAATTGTAGTACATATGTATTAATTTATTTGTCCTTGTATTTATTTATTTAATCTTATTCTTGTGGTAAGAAATGTGAGATGGAGAGAAACCCTAGTCCTATAAACACACGTCATAGGTAGTTGACTAAATTGAAATCTTGATTTTGAAACTTGAAAATCCAGTTTAGGTTAGAAAGAAGCCCTTGATGAAGTAAGATTTTGGACTTTCATTTATGAGCCATGCAAAACTATTACTCCCTCCGTGCCGATTAATTATTTGGTTCATGTTTCCTTTTTGGGTGTCTCATTTATATGGTCCATTATTTAAATTTAGTATTATTTTTTGCATGTGTTTACAAATTTACCCTTATAAATTGAACATAATTAATAGAGTTATTATTAATAGTTATTACTAAATAAGGGTAATTCAGAAAATTAGTTCAAATATTTAATATATTCATAAATGAGTTTTGACATTCGTGCAAGTTAAAACAGGACCAAATAAATGGGACGGATGGAGTACCTTTTTTCTATAATAATAATATATTAATTTAAACTCACATATCCAGATATTTTCGGAAAAACTCAAACAATTATAATCCCTTAATTATAGGTAATTAAGGTACTTTCACCAGTAAACCACTACACTTAGAACATGGAGACATAACTATTTGTTTTATGTTTTTGTGATATTCATTTTGAAATCATCGACTGCAGTTGAAGTCCACATTTCAACTTTCATTAAATGCATACAAAAATGTGTTACATATACAGTTTTTTATTTTAAGTTTATTTTTATGAAATACATATAATTAAATAACTATGCCTATGTGTGTTGAAAGGTGGTGAAAATAATTGTAGAAAGTTTGCTACACCAACCCCTCTCCCTCCCTCCTTCCCTCTCTCTCTCTCTCTTTGAGAAACTGTAGAAATGGAATGAGGTCACTATCTTTTAATGTCGCCATCTTAGTGTGGTTTTCACTTCTGTTGAGAAGCAAAGTTTTTTCGATGATATCTAGACTACCCATATACATAGGAGACATACATACAAACATATATATATATATATATATATATATATATATATATATATATATATCAAAGTGTACACGACATAAATATTATATACTATAGATAATAACTACAAATGACTAGTAGAATTCAATGTGGTCTTTGTAATTTATATACTAATGTAGTGTATATTTTTCTATAGGGGTGACAAATGGGTCGGGTTCGGGTTGACGGGTCGGGTTGTGATATGATAATAACAAGCGACACGCCAACCCGAACTGTACATTTTCGTGGGTCATAAATCTCAACCCGAACCCGACCTGTTTATTTTCGGGTCGACCCGAAATTGACCCAAAATGACATGTTTAATTATTTTAAAAATTAAAAAAATGTGTTAATTAATTTTAAATTAATAAATTATGTTAATTATTTTAAAAATTAAAAAATTGTGTTAACTATTTAAAATTTTTGATTTTAAGCTATATTTTATTTATTAAATTTTTATTTAATTATATTTCATAAATAATAATAATAATTAATATTATTGGTGGGTCAAATGGGTTCGCGGGTCAACCCGAGATTGACACGAACCCAACCCGAAAATTAAATGGGTTGGACAGGTTGACCCGAAACTGACACAAAAATTAAATGGGTTGTCTCAACCCATTTTTTTCGTGTTGGGTTGGAGATTGCCGCTGTGTTACTCCTTCCGTCCAGCCAGATTAGTCTCATTTTTCATTTTCGTCTGTTCTGCCAGATTAGTCTCCTTTTCTAAAATGAAAAAAAAAATCCTTCTCATATCAATAAAATATTAATTTCACTATAGTCACAAGCATTGTTTACTGTACTAAAACCAAAGGGGACTAATATAATGAGAGGGAGGTGGGTAGTATTATATTTTTCTTGATGTGCATTCTTCCTTTTTAGTATAATTAATTTCGTAAAAAAACCTGAGATTTATTTAATTTAATAAAAAGAAGGTAACTGCCATGCAAAATATGCAATGAATGACGACGATTGCGTGCATGGGGAGTGTTGCTCTGACCACATGGCAGCCGCCACCTGTTCCTAACTTTAAATCTTTTCTACTATTGCATTTTCATATTATTGATGATTTTGAAATAACATAAATAACCCAATTTGCCCCTCTTCTTTTCTTTTTGGGAAGGTCTTGTGTTAGGCAGGCCTAAACGATTTAGGCGGATTTTATCCATTAACCCAAGCTTAAGCGGGTTTTATCCACTAACCCAAGCCCAAACCCATATAATATACTCTATTTGGGATGGGTGAACCCATTTGGGTAGGATAAAACTCGCCTAAACCGTTTAGGTCTGCATAACGCAAGTTTTTGCCTTTCTTTTTTTGTTAAAAATACGATTGAATACGTTCTTTAATTTAGCTTGATTGATTAAATTCCGTTATTTAACCAAATATATTAATATGAGGCAATTAATTAAGTAGATAACTAATTATTTAGTACTTCTCTGATTTTATAATTATTGAAAATGAATATAATAAATAAATTTAATTAGAGTTAGACAGTGTGTATATGATTTCTCAACATCACACAATTTTTTTACTAAAACTACTACAACAAAAAGGTAATAGCGCATACTGCGTGAATATTCATTCGTGTTGTCTATATCATAATAAACAATGCGAAAGTATAATCGCATAATGTATTTCGTAGGACGCTAATAGACGACGCGGTCATCTACATCGTCTATGCATAACTTTAAATTCACCAAAAGCATATATAGTGTAGAAGGGTTTGGGGTTCGTGCATGTATTAATTTGAAATATATACTCCTTCTCTTTGTCCCATGAAATTAGTCTCATTTTTTATTTTTGTATGCCTCATATAATAGTCTCATTACCAAAAATGGAAAAGCAATTCACTCACACTAATAAATTATTAATTTTATTTATCTCTATTTCCTTGATTATTGCCGAAATCAAATAAGACTAATTGTGTGGGACGGATGAAGTATTAATTATTGGAGTATTATAGTATTTTGCAATATTGTGAAAGGTGTATTAATGTCAAAATTTGATGTGGATGAATCACGTGTGGCTCATAGACAAGCCATGTCCCATATCATAGGACATATGCAAGAAGAGGACAAAGTCGAGTAATATATTTGTATATATATATATATAGCTACTAGGCTCCAGTAGTAGTTATTTGGTAGGGTTGGAAGAAAGATATATAGAGAGAGAGAAAGAGAAAGGGAGAGAGGAGAGAAAGATAAGTCGAAGCTATGGGAAGATCTCCCATGTCGGATGAGAATGGTGTGAAGAAAGGTCCTTGGACTCCCGAGGAAGACGAAAAACTCATCAAATACATCCAAAAACATGGCCATGGCAGCTGGAGAGCCCTCCCTAGACTTGCTGGTATATACATATACATATATATATATATCATTCATTATCCTCACTGTAATAATTTTCTCTAATTTCATGTGTTTTTATGTAATGATCTGCAGGGCTGAACAGATGCGGAAAGAGCTGCAGGCTTCGCTGGACTAACTATTTGCGACCAGATATCAAGAGAGGCAAATTCTCCCAAGAAGAGGAACAAACCATCCTCAACCTCCACGCCATTCTTGGCAACAAGTTAGTCCCCTCTCTCTCTCTCTCTCAACAACCCTAATAGACTTTTGCAAATACCAGATAGTAAAAAATTGGAATAGTTGTCAATTCAGAACTCGAAAGATAGATAAGTTCTCAATTCAAACTCGATTGACAATTTTATAATTTTTCGAGTGCTGAATAATTAAAGGAGTTTTATTAATTCAGTACCCGAAAGATTGTTTAATTTTCAATCTAAGACCCGAAAGATTAATTCTCAATTCAGGACCTCAAAAATTACAAAAAGTTTCAATCCAGGACCCGAAAGATCATACAATTCTCAATCCTCGGGTTCTGGATTGCGAAATCATCTTTCGGGTCATGACTCGATAATTAAACTATCTTTTGAGTACAGAATCGACAATTCTCCATAATTAAACTATCGTTCGGGTTACCACCCCGACATACCAATAACCTTTACGTTGAATGAAGGTGGTCTGCAATCGCCACAAACCTGCCGGGAAGAACAGACAACGAGATCAAGAACTTCTGGAACACCCATCTGAAGAAGAAGCTAATCCAGATGGGATTCGACCCCATGACCCACCGCCCCCGTACCGACATCTTCGCCACCCTTCCCCACCTCATCGCCCTCGCCAACCTCATCGACAACCCCGACCACGCCCTCCGCCTCCAGTCCGAAGCCCTCCAAATGGCTCGCCTCAATCAGTGCCTGCAGCTGCAGCACCTCCTTCAATCCCCCATCTCCATCCCTAATAATCCCATCCCCGCAGACGTCGCCGCCAGCTTCAACCTCTTCAATTCTCTCAAAGACACCTCCAATAATATCTTCACCCACCTCGAGCCTCCGCCGCCGCCGCCGCCGGAGAAAGCGGCGCATTTTCTTCACGATTCCATGCAGTTCTCGCACATGCCGGATTTGCAGGCGCCGCCATGCAGCGTCGATCAGAATTCTCTCAGCAAGGGAGTTATGGTTCAGGGTTTGGAGTTTGGCGGAGTGCTCAGCCAAGGGGAGAATTCGCCCATGTCGTCCTCGCCTATGTGGTTGCAGCAGAGTCTGTCTCCGCCGCAGACGGCGGCGGCGCCGGTTACTGAGAATTCCGTTCCGAACAGCAGCGCTGTGGATGCTTGCACCCCTTCCAGCTATGGCGGCACCGCTCAAATGTGGTCTGAGCTTTTGGATGATCCTATTTTCCATGAGATTGCTTAGTGAGATATACATATACATATACATATACATACAACTATATCTATATCTATACATAGTTATATACCAAGCATGAAGGTTTTCGTTTTATGTGAGTTTTTTTTTCCTTCATCATTCTGCTTTTAATTCCATTTTATCTTATTGTTTTGTTTTTGTGAATAGAAAAAAATTAACATTATCTCTCTATAGCATTGATTTCCATTGAGTTTCATAATCCTGAAATATATATATATATACATCATGATCAATTTAATCTTATGAGTATTAAACATCCCAAGTATATTCCAACATTACTGGAAATGGTGAAATTAATAAGAAATGAAAAAAGAAATAGAAATGCAATTGATGATATTGTTTAATTCACTCAAACAAAATTTTGATTAATTATTTAATTAGAGTCATCATATATAGTTTCATAAATGTCAAAAGGAGGTGAGGCACAAGGCTTCGCAATGATGAGAGGGACCCAAGTAGTTAGGAAACACCAAGTCTAATTCATTAAATAAAATCGTGATTATCATTATTATTATTATAATAATATTACAATGCACAATCCAAATCAGTGGTCATGTTTGTCTAGTATTTAAGCCAGGTGGAACTGGATCATATTTTTTTATTTTTCTAAATCTACTCTCTACATAAACGTTCCAATGATATTAGTGATAATAGCCAATTTAAATTTAAATTTTCAGATGAGACGGTCTCATCATTATTATTGTGAGACGAATTTAATGAAATGATGTGTTCATTTATTGCAAATGATGTATTTCTTTGTTACAAATAATGTAATTTTTAAAAATGAAATGATGTATTTAAGTTATTGAAATGTATTAAGGTTCGTTTCACAATAAAAAAAATGGTGAGACCGTCTCTCAGGAGACCAACTCCAATTTTAATTATTATAAACAATATTAATTTATTATAACATTACGCGTAAGTATATTAACAAATGCTCATAATTTCCTCTATATCTTTCTTTATTATTATTACTATTGAATTTATAAATCTAAATAATAATTTTATGAAATAAGATTTTACTATAGCATGACATAATCTAGTTAATACTTTATAAATAGGAATTGAATTTAAAATCCATGAATATGAATTATTCAATTTTAATAATCGAGTATCAATCAAAATTAAATACCAACGGTTATTACGTCTTAATTATATGGAAGCAACACTACATTTCATTAATTGTGAAAATAGTGTTATTGTAAAAGAAGAAGAAAAAGTCCATGCTATAGTCAAAAGTAAAAAATAATAATAAGAAAATCTAAGAAATTGCAACCATGCCAGTAGTAAATATAGTAGTTGTGGTCTATAGTAAAATAAAATAAAAAGTTGTTTATGCTAAAATGTTAATATGTTTGATTAGTTAGTATATTATGTTTGTTTAGTTATTATGTTATGTTTCATTGAACAGTATAATCACCCACATAAAAATAAATAACTGTCAATTTAGATCATTCATTCATCAAAGTCAAGGATTTATTCCTGTTTAGCATATTTTAACCTATTGCATATAGGGTTGGCAATTCATGTGTGTTGGGTCGTTATCGTGTCGACACGATAATGACACAACCCATTAAGGTATGATGCGAACTATTAAGGACATGCTCGACACGAACACGATACAGACACGATATTGACCTATGAAAAGTGTTAGATTAGGTTAATAAGTGATAAGATAGTAGTAGTAATAATAATAATAATAATAAAATTATTTTATTAATTTCTTAGTGGGTAACACGAAAATAGCATGAATACGTTTGTTATCAGATAACACGAACACGATATGTTATCGGATAATACGAATATGACACGAACACAACACGAGCACGACATGAAAATTTCGTGTCCTTATTGGGTCGACACAAAAAATGATACGAAACCATTAAGGCTCAACACTAACTCATTATTATCGTACGGGTTCGTATGGGGTTATCGTATCGTGTCAAAAAATATCACCCCTAATTACATATGATCAATTCACACTATCATATATTTCGGAAAAACTTAAACTTATTACTTCTTAATCACATATAAGTACTTTTATCATTGCACTCCGGAGAGGGACACTATTTTTTTTTAGTATATATGCAATTCTTTAGAGCCATTGTATTGTTTTGTAGTAGTATTTGTTAAGTAAATTAATGAAGCAGAAAATCATAAGATGTTGACGGAGAAAAATCATAACATATCTTAAGACTCATATTAATATTTATCTAATATCTCAAAAGTCAAATTATGAATTTACTTCATTTGATGTGTTAATTCAAATTATCTGTCACTTCTTTAGGTAGGCTTTTAATAGACATAAATTGCATTATTAATTATTATTTGTTGAGTTCCATTTCCATTCCATGTATGAAAAACGTTAGCCCAATCCTTTTCACTAGCCCAACAACTTCCCACTTTTCGACTAATAATTGGACCTTAATCATTTCTTTATATTTTTAAATTATTATTTATAAAGATTGCGATAATGTTATGGCCATGTCACATTTCATAATGAATAATTTAATATTAAATATTTTATGCATAAATTTTCACTACAAACTTTGTTGAGATTGATCCTTCGCTCTTCTTCAATCGCGTTGAAATCTCTAGCATTTTCTTCTCTTTCATCCCAGTTAGATTTTTTTTTTATGACTTAGAAAAAGCAATTTTACGCCTAAAAAACTACTCCCACCGTCCCATTTATTTGGTCATGTTTTAACTTGCACGAATGTCTATAAACTCATTTATGAATACATTAAATATTTAAATAAATTTTCTGAATTACCCTTATTTAGCAATAACTATTAATAATAATTCTATTAATTATGTTCAATTTATAAGAGTAAATTTGCAACACATGCAAAAAAATAATACTAAATTTAGATAATGACTCATATAAATAGGACACCTCAAAAAGGAAATATGAACCAAATAATTGGGACTGATGGAATATTCTCTTTTCATTCGAGGGAAATGTTGGGGAGAAACTTCGAAGAAACTGCCATTATTAATTTTCAAGACCAAGTGGGCACTGAATGTAATAAAATTTATTTGCATAAAATTAATTTCTATGAAACTGCGAATATTGATTATTTAAAGATCAAGCGGTCATTCACTATGATTTAAAATATGATAATTGTTAATTCAAACAGAAAAATGATTTATAAAATCCTAAAATTTTAATCGATATTAAGGTAATGGATTGAGATTTGTACCTGAATTAAGATTTTCTTAATTTTTTTAGAATCTTAATAAAAAAAATTCATCATTTGTTCGTGTTCTAAATCGATAATTTAAATATGGGGCATAATTAATACTCCATCCGTCCCGAGTTATTAGTCCCGTATTCCATTTTAGTCCGTCCCGAGTTATTAGTCTCGTTTCCATTTATAGCAATAATTAACACTTAATTAACCTAATTAACCCATTTAACTAATTAAATTAATTATTTTTAATGAAATAAAAAGGTTAAAAATTCCCCCCACTACCCCCCCCCCAAAAAAGTGTCGATCTAACCCTAATCCCCTCATTTCCCTCACGCCGCCTCACTCGTCTTCTCTCTCGCCTCCTCTGCGAAACCCTAATTTCTGGCCTCTTTCCTCCTCCGTTCGGCGATTATCTTCGCCACCCTTGTCCCCTCCGCCGCCCTATTCACCGCAATGATGTAAACCCTCACTTTTTTGTTCGATTTCTATCGCGCCTCCTCTTCGCAACCCTAAATCGCGATGAACAACTTCGCGACTTTTCAGCCGCCCCTTTCTTCTTCGCCGCCCTCCTCACCCGCCGATGCAGGCGAAGACACTTGGGAGGGGGGGTTGTTCCGAGTCCATTTGCACCGCCAATTTGATCCTGTTTCCGATATCCACCGCCGATAACCCTTATAGCGAAACACCCCCCTCATCCAGTGTTTTTGCCGCCGCGAAAGAGGAAGAACGGCTGGCTTGGCTGAGCGGATCTGAAGCTGCGTGGCTGGCGAGGGTTCACGGCGAGCTGGTGTTACCCTCGGAGGAAAAGATGGCAGTCGTTCGGCAATTTTGGGATATTTATTTCCCAACAATCCGGTGAACTCTGATCCTGCTCTTCTCTTTAATTTCTGAGTTTTGGATCTTGGGGTTTATCTTGATGGTTGGTTTGCATGAGATATTCTGCTGCCTTGGTTCTGATTTTTGGATAAATTGTATCTGATTTATTCGGCTGGTTCTGATTTTTGGATATATTGGTACTGATTTATTCGGCTGGTTCTGATTTTTGGATATATTCGGCTGTGATCCCTTGGTGTATGTTGCCTGCCTTGGTTGGTTCTGATTTTTGGATATATTGGTACTGATTTATTTGGCTGGTTATATTTTTGGATATATTCGGCTGTGATCCCTTGGTGTATGCTGTCTGCCTTGGTTGGTTTTGATTTTTGGATATATTGGTCATGTGATCACTTGATGTATGCTGCCTGCCTTGGTTGGTTCTGATTTTTGGATAAATTGGTACTGTGATCACTTGGTGTATGCTGCCTGCCTTGGTTCTGTTCCTCTATTCTGGTAGTTCACAGACTCTATGATATCATGCTTTAAACTATGGAGTTTTGGTGGATGTTTTCCTATTCTTTGACTTACAATTTTTATAAGTGCTGCACCTGATTCTCTTTGTTGTTTTGCAGCTTTCCATAGCCTTGAAATGCTCTTCCTGCACAAGGAGAATTTGGCTGCAGCTTCGTTTATCTTGCCATGAGCCAGCTTCCCACCGTTGCTGCCTTCAAGAAGAAACTGCACAATTTGTTCTTTCAAGCTCTCTGTAACATCTTTTTTGTGCCCCATTTTGATGTGTTTTTAGACTTTTGGTTGATGATATGTAAAAATCCTTAAGCAGATTATTTATAGGCAGGTTTTTAAATTTGAAACACATTTGAATGTGCCACCAAATTAATTTTTGGTGGCAAATGAATTGTGTAATTACAGCTTTTGAATTTTTAGACTTGCCTCCCTATCACATCATCCTTCTCTCCTCTTCTTTTCTAATTTTACATTCTTAATTAGCTTTACTAATTGTGGGATTAAAATCCCTTATTACACTTACCTTGGTTATTGTGCCGAATTGAAATGGGACTTATTACTCGGGACGGAGGGAGTATCCTTTAAACTATTTATTTGCATCAAAATGAGATCTATTTGCATCAAAGAATTAAATAACTATATTCTAAACTTCAATCATCCCATTAAAAATACTGCAACTTTGCAGGCGTATATAATGCAAATTTACAGGCTTAAATAATGCAACTTATATCTAAAAAATAAAAAAGTCCTTAAATAAACAATGAAATTGTTGAGGCGAAAATTAACAACACTCACTCCTCTGTCGAGTTGTTTCTTCGATTTTGGTGTTGTTAACTGCAATATCAAATTCCCAACATCTTATTTAGTTGGGAAGACCATTGTAAGAGATTCTTGAATGAATTGGTTCAGTTTTGCAATCATTTGTACTCTTTTCCACCGATCTCGTTGCACCATCTTCATTTTCTTTGTTGCAGATAGGTTAAAATGTGGTGGGGTGGGGTGGCGACGTCGTCCTAGCGGAAGAGAGAGAGGACGACAATGTTAGCAGATGGTGGGAGAACGGTGACGATTAAAAAAAATGATTACCAGGACGCAAAGATTTTGTTCCGTGAATTGTAGGGAAGAAGATACACCTTGCAGAATGCAAATAAACATAAGATCATACTTTCCACGATATCTGCAAAAATTAGTTAGGAAAGAATCTAAATATTAAATACAAATATACCAAATAGTCCTTATTGTTTTTTATCAATTAAAAAATTAATAAATTAAAATATTTTTAAACTTAAATCTGGACCACACGATTGAAAAAACAAAAGGACAAGATTCATTCTCATCTCTCATCTAAAGGGGACTTGTGATATGATTACACCTATAAATATATATATATATATATATATATATATATATTCGTGAATTAGCGACGAAATTTTCCGTCACTAAATTTATTCCATCGCAAAAATTTAGCAACGAAAATTTCTATCGCAATTCCATTGACAGTTCGTCGCAAAGTGACAAAGCATTTTAATTTCGTCGCAAATTTAAAATTATTTTGTAGTGTTACAATATATTAGAAATTATAATTATGATGGATTTATGCATTTTCAATTTATTTTCATACAAATAGAGGATCAATATCGTGTAAGATAAATGATCTCTGAACTTCATAGAGGTCTCAGGTTTGAATCTTTTTATTTGCATTTAAAAAAAATGAAAAAAGAAAATAGAAAATTGGACCAAACCGTTGGTCCGGCCCGGAACCAACAGTTCTGGGCCTCAAATCAGAATCGTAACCTTTCTCTACACGGGCTGGTGCAAGGTCCTATTCGAGCTATCAAACCGACGGTTTTGAACCAAAATCGGCCCGTGGCCATGTCTGCAATCGGGTTGTTGGGCTTTTTCTTCTGTTCTTGTAGCCTCATTTGTTTATAAATGGACCCAAAATGGTCATCTCATTTGGGGCTCAACAATAGCCCCCAACTTTATTGAAATCATTTTTGTTTCGATAAAGCTGAAGGTGAACCATAATGAAAAACATACTTGCCAATTTTCAGTTTGCAGAGAAGATTATCGATCATGCACTGTTGATTGATGTAAGGAATTTTATGCTTTTCTTTCAATCAAGCCGTGATACAAATTAAGGGAGGCAATAGAGGGAATTTGTTCTACTCCTCCGTCGTATCGCCCCCAAGAGCCAGCGTGGAGGATTTCTTCCCACCTCTCCAACCAACTCTCCAACGTGAAAGAAAAAAGTGCGACTGCCACCCTTTCCCGTATCAATAGATAAATATGCCTCGAAGTAAGTGATATACTTGACGAGGTAGAGCTCCTAGAGTGCCCTAGCGGTACGAAATTTACTTCACATGGGGGAATGATTTTCCCATGTGAAGATTTAGGCTGATATGTTTGAATCATATTCGCAGGATTCGCGTAAGTTAGACGATTTGCATCGAGTCTCATTGCTTGTGAGGGGATCCTATCACTTTGGTTTTGAGCGGGCATTTTAAATTCTTCTGCATTTAATGTGGTGACATGCGTCATTGGCTGATTCGGCCGTGTTCGAAAACTTTCACGATTTTTGATACTCCACCGCTATAAATTCCCCCTTCTCATTTCTTCATTTATTCTCAGTGTTAGCGTTCTTGCGTTTGCTTCATTTTTGTCAAAGAGGATTGTCGCGAAGAATACCTCTGAAATTCTCGATCGTTGTTTAACCATTTAGTTGTCGGTCTTTGCTACGGTAAGTTCTGACACCTGTCGCTTCATTGTTCCATCTTATTTCTTTCAATGGCAAACCCAGATAGTCCGTCTACATCTTATTCTTTGAGCTTTACCGACTCTACTTCCTCTTCCTCCGACCCCTACGATTTCCTTCCGCAGGTATTGTAATATCACGAATCTAAATTAAGCAACATTTGGCTTAATTAACTATTTAAATAAAGGGATTATATTGTTTTAGTCTTTTAATTGATTGTAACTCAGTTTTTGACACTTATTGTCTGATGAATGTCCGTTTCATGCAAACAAAATGCTTATGTGAGAACCCTAGGCAACCATACTGATGAATTTTACGCATAAAACTCGTGCGCGATGAATCGAGAATTCTAGCATATTTTGGGTACGTTAAAATAAAAAATTTGCACCTGAGAGCTCCGTTTCTTTCACCAAGCCAGGGGATGCTTGAGATTGATTTATGAGAATTTAGAAACAATCGGAATAAGATTTTGTGATCTGTGAAATATTTTACAATTTTTGAACTGTTGAGTTTGGGGCAAAAACATAGAAATTCCAAAAATTGTGGTAGAACTCATGATTTAGAACATTTCTGTGGATTTCTATTTTTCGAGATGGACAATGCATATTGAATTAAGAATCAATGAAGGATGCTTAATAATATTTTATAAATGGAATAACAAATCTGGAGTATGGCCAATAGGATCGTGCCACATGGCGCATTATCCAAACATCCACTTGCCCTTCAATCATTAATTTCTGTTGAAGGAGTGCGGCGCAAGAGTCTTTTAAGCAAAATTGAGAGAGAAGCACTAGCAGCTCAATTACTCATTCTCCCCCGCAAGGCCGTAACACCCTATCTTCAGCAACCCATCTTCATAGCAATTTTCAGACTGGTCGAGCGAGAAACAAGCCTCAATTTCTAAAAGGAAAATCAAGATCGTCCTTCAAGCTTTGCGTAGCTTTTGAAATCAACCAATTTTGTCGGGAAACGAGCAAGTTACAATTGCGTTTATAGAGCCCATCTGTGAGGTTGTCGACTCTGTAACCTTCGTTGAAACTCCAATCAAACGTTGGTGCTCTATGTCCCATGATTGTCTTGATTTTGAAACAAAGCCAATTGAGCCCGCAGTTCGTCGGATTCGAGTGTTGCTCGGCGATTCTGTTCTCGCAAGAACCATCTCCTCCTACATTTGCTGCAAATCCTCTTCAAATTGAGCTCTATGTCGTGCGAAACCCACATCATCTTCGTTTTCACTCCTTTGAACATTGGATTGATTTTCCATCTCTTTCTTTCTTCCAAATTTTCCACAGACGACACCAATTGTTAATGGTGGAATTCTTTAAAAATTATCAAGGAAGAATACTTGAGAAATGGAATTTTATAGATATTAATCTTTTCTTTTCAGAAAAAATCAAACCCTCCTTACAATAATCAACCCACTATTTATAGGAAAGCCATTTTATATGTACAAGAGAAGTGGCTCTGATCAAGGCAGCTTTGATCATTTCCTTTTGAGTTGACTGGAATTGAGCCAATCCCCAACTGATTTCACTCTCTTCGTCCCTGATTTCCCTCATTGTGCGATTCAAGTGCTTCTCGAGCTGGTTGCTTGATTCTTTAACCGGGTCGATTGTCAAGCAAGTGGATCGATTGATCAAGCAAGTCTATTGCATGTCGGAATTGGAGGGATTTTTTTGCAAAATCCGAGGCGAAGAGGAGACTAGGTTGGTGTTTCATTTCTCACATAACTCGCTCCTACTCTATCCTTACCCTTGCCTTTCCATTGACATGATGCAGCCAAGAAGCAAGCTAAGAAAGGGAAGAAGTAGATAAAAGAAAATCCCACCATGTCTACTCGAAACCTTGATACTCTAGCATCAGTCGCAACTTTGAGGAGTTTCGATGGGCAATGGGCAAATTCTAATTTTGGTCATGATGTAGACATTGATCTAATGTTGCTGCTGGCGTTACTTGTTTTAGCCCTCTTATCAATCTTGCTTCCGTGGATCATATGCTATCTTTGCCCCCTTTCAATCTATTCTAGTTCCAGTCTGAATCCCAAGAAGCATGGATTTGATTTGGTCTATTACACAGTGATGGTGTCAATCTTTGCATCAGCATGGAAAATGCAGTCAACAGAAGCAGCTATTCAAATACAAAAACATAGTAAAGTCATGCCGGGAGCTTGTTGAGGGCGTAATTAACCCTGTCCTCTGTCATCAGTTTGTGGCTTTCGTAAAATTCTAATATCTCCATTGCGATATTTTTCACCACATTCATGTCAACTCGAAGCTCTTCGAACCAAGCCGTGTTTCCTTTATCCTTTTGGACGCTTGCAATGTATATGCAAGCCAGTGCAATCAAGTGAGGAGGGTGGACAAGAATCAGATCCATCTTGTATGTGTCATTAACAAGTCCCCTGCAACATACCTCACCATTAACCAACACACACTCCAGAATGGAACAGAACAATCCCTTTTTCATCCAGTTAGGGAATGGAAAATAAACGCCCTTCCATCACAAGATAATAGATTAAGGAGGTGAAGAAACCTAAAATTGGTTAAGCAGACACACACAAAACCCATAGGGCATAGAAAATATTGAAACGACTAATCATGCATCTACAAGATTCTGAGAGGGGGTGGTGGGTTAAACTACTAGAAATCCCAGTGGAAATATACCAGGTTTGTTGGGTTGAATCACTCATGCCAGCATCCTGAAGCAACCTAAGAATGGGAAAGGCCAAAGTAAGGACGAACAAGTCATGAAAGTTTCTGCAAATATTTTGATTTTCCAGAATTAGATAACTGTAAGCTTGTTAAGAAAGTGGAAGAATGAAGAAATGAAAACTCATATCCAATGAAAATCAATCATTTTGAACGTATTTATGCACAAAAACTAAAATGCCTTGGAAAATATTAAGCAAATTAAATATTCTGCTCTTACTGAGTCAATGCTCGATAGGGATGGAATACCACCAAATAATAGTTGAGGGCTTCCAAGATTCTCATTTCCATCTCTAGTATATCTTTAATTTCACATCGGTACTTTTCATCAAGATCTGCACAAGTATGATGCTTGCTCAATCTAATTAATAAAGAAATGGAGAGGGACAGAAATATACATACTTGGTATTTTCTTGATGTAAAAAATAAGAAGTCTGGCCTGCACTGTGCTTTCTTCAGCTTTAGCTGCCAAGTACAAGCAAGTTGGAGCAACCAGACGTGGATTATATTCCGTCATACTCCTCCTGAAAACACAAGAGTTTATTTGCTAACACAATTGAATGGCCAATAAGATTCTTGTTCAACACTAACCAGTGGATGACATTAAACCGTTGCTTTGTTTCAAAGTTCAAACATTTGATTTAGGTACCATCGCGTTGTAACTGAATATGTACAGTGATACTCAACAGTAAGAAAGTTAAAACAAAGGGAAGTGGATAGCTCTTGCCTTTCAGACAAAAATACAAAAATTGCTGCAAGGGTTAAAGGATTGACCCCAAATTATATGCACATCCACGCTTTCCTTGTGGATCTGATGTGGGACATGATAACGATCTCTAACACATATTGTCACTTGATTTCTCTTAGTGGCAAGGTAGAATGGAGAGAGTTTAGTATTTATGTTCAGTGTTCAATACTTGATGTTACTCCCCTTCAATCAACACATGAAAATTCAGAGTGAATATTATGAATTGGTTTAAATTCTATTAGAGAAAAGTGACAGTAAATGGCAAAAGATCTCTCATGTCGCAAAATAGATGAATCGTACCTGGAATAAACACGTCTCATGTATGTAATGGATGTGGCAACAACCCTGAGAAGTAAAAACAAACATAACTTTCAGTTTCAGACCCCAATTCCACCTCTAGATGCCTTTGCTTCAGCTATAAAAACATGCGGAAGCACTTGACCAATAAAGTTATGAAGAATTAATTTACTTCTTCATTTTCTCGAGTGTCTTCTTTGTTATATGTTACTCGGGTGTTTCCTTTTTCAAAATGTTGAAAGGCTTCAACCTCTAGGGTCGTCCTATTCCAATCTTATCAGGATACAATATGCATACTTATCAAAGGCTTCAAACCTTCAACCACCAAATGATGTTCAGTTACTAGTTTTCAAACAACATAGCAATAGCCCTCAAGGGAAGCTTGAGGTGAGTGAAAAACACTAAGTTGTTTACAAAGCAATACCCAAGAGGCAACCGATAGACTCTTACTTAACTAGTTATCTGCATAAATTGTATGTCCTCTGCAATTCCATAATAAAAAGTCAGTCAAAGATTTAGTTGCAACTTAACACATAAGAATGACACTCTCATCACTCATCGGAACTAAACTCAACAAGGAGTCGCACTAAATCTAATTCTAACCATGACAACAATCATATTAGCTCTGCGAAAACTGAACAATCAGAAGAAACCATAACTGATCCGAGGGTATAAACATGATGCTTCCTCTATATTGCCTACCAGTTAATGACAGCAAACCTCATCAACAATACCACAATTCTCAAAACTTAATCTGATATTAAAATCAAATGTCTCTATTAACATAACATTATCTATGTCCAATGAAAGGAAAAAAGAAAGGTGACGCGCTAAAAGGATCAATGCCTATGATTTATCACACGAAATAGAGGACAAAAAGAGTTATGCATTTCTTCAGTATCTCAAGGTCGCAGTGATACTCCTATTTTTAATTTACTTTACAAGCTATGGAAAAAAAAACATAGATTAAACACAAAAACAGACCTTTGCCGCAATTTGACATACTGCGCCAATTTCACAATGTCTGGCATCAAAAAGGGAAACCAAATATACATTAAAATCTTTTAGAAGGAACGACCAACACTATCTCAATCAAATGTAATATTGAGAGCAGAACACATTGACACAAATAACACACAACGAGATCAAATCAAAATAGGCAACAAAGAATGAGAAAAGCAAAATATAATATGACAGTAAACAAACAACAAAACTTGACGGAATGCATTCTTGGAAAATATCTGGAAAATAAACAGCAAACCCATGTTTTCCATAACCAAGAAATTACAATTAGACATATGAAACTTGATGAGCTTGCAATCTTCAACTGTTATGCCCCTCTCTTTATCAAGTGGATGCACCACATCCACCTCGTCAGGGTCCAGAAGCTGTTTGCTATAATTTCACAATAGAACCCAAAAAATAAACTAATTAATTGAACGAAAAAACCCCCAAGAATAAACAAATAAGGGCAAGGAACGGATGAAAAAGACGGAGCTTTGATGACTCACTAGTGAGTTGAAGTCCAGAAATTGGCCGCCATGGGTTTGCGGAAGAACAACTACAGCCTACGGATCAAATAACTTATGTTTTATAAATCTCGTAATGCAAAATTGCTTCTTTGTAAGAATACTATTAGCGTTGTTGAAACTGCCTGTATTTTAGGAATATTCCGAATTTTACAGTGTTTTAGGGAAAATTGCAGATTGGGGGTGTACATCCCACCAATACCACAAACTAGGGCAGGGCGCGAACGATGTAAGAAAGTAGCAGAATATAAACCACTTGCCACAAACAAATTCCTATTCTTGCATGTATAGAGATAAAACAGGCCTTTTACCGTACCTCTTGACATCGTCAAATAATTCCCAAAAATTAAAAGACCCCAGATTAGTTATTTTGTATAAATAACAGAGCAAAATGAAGTAACCTACAACACTTAATCGTCGAAAGTGGAGGCGGGGTTGGTAAAAATTCTAACTTGTTTCAAGCAGCTCCGGCCTGCGGCGGTTGGCGGTGGCGGAAAGATTGGATGCGAGCTAAGACCAACTCCAGCCCACCTACAAACTCAAACGGAAACACCAATTTGTCAAAAAATTTGCTCCAACCCTAATGCAAACCAGCACCGCAAAACCCAAATTTTGGGTTTTCACAATTTAAATCCATATCATAATAAATAATTCCACATCATAATAAATAATATTCATTTAACATGTCATATTATTAAAAAAAAAATTACTCAAAACCTTAAAACCCTTCTTCCCCTTTCCCTTTCCTTTGACTGTAATACTTCTCCCCTTCCCTTCCAATCGATAGAGGGCAATGGTGGTGAAGAATCGATGGCGGCGAGAAATAATATATATCAATTTCAGCAAAACCACACCTGAGGCAGTGTCTTAAACTTGTACATTGAGGCCTAAGCTTCAGTTTTTAAAGCTGTTTTATGCAAAATGGATATTTAACTGTGTAGACTTTCTCTCAGTATCATAGGTACTTAGTAGGTTTTCCATGCATTAATAACATTACTGGGCAAATGTAAAAGCAACGAACAATAGCCAATCCACTATCTAATCAAGAACCAATTACTGGGCTGGGCGCTTGGGGCTGGGTCGTGCACATTTGGGGCAGGGCTTCGCCGTCGATTGAAAGGAAAGGGGGAAGTATTACCGTCGATCGATTGGGTCCGTCGATTCTTCACTGCTGGGTCTTCGCCGCCGCGCTCGTGCACGTTTGGGGCTGGGCTGCGCCGTCGATTGAAAGGGAAGGGGGAAGTATTTCCGTCGATCGATTGGGTCCGTCGTTGACTGGGAACTTGAGATGTGGATGGCGCTGAGGAACGCGTCGATGAGAAGTGATGATTGAGTTGTTCGTGCTTGTTTTGTTTCCTTGGTTAGTTTTAGTACTTTTTCATGGATTTTGGATTCATAAATAGGAAATGATAATTTCGTCGATTTAGAGCGTACGATTTTGCTTATATTACTGTTATGAATCTTAATTCAAATGAAAGAGTTATATTATTTAATTTTTTATTTTTAATCATGTTGTATAAATGAATATGATTTCAATAATCCAATCAATGTTTGGTTATGATTCTGAAATCCGTTGTTTGGTTATTGGTTATGAGTTTTGCAAAAAAGACTCATAATTTGTATTATATTTGATGTTTTGGTTTTTTATAAATTGCACACATTTGGTTTTTAGTGCTTAACTAGTTCGAGATTTACAGCTTTAATTAATTTCATTCATTTGTTTTTATGTTATATTTACTGTATATATTTGATTTTTTTTATTATATATCATTTGTATTAATTATAATTAGTATTAGTTTATCTATGTATTCTACTTATGTAAATTTAGTTATAATTGTAAATGCACAATTAATAATATTTTTTATTGTTAATAATTGATTTTTACGCGATAATTTTATTTTATTTGACATTAATGAATTGTTCAAATTGCATATTTGATAGATTATTGGTAGTATTAAAAAAGTATAGAAATTATAGGAAAAAAAATAGGTTGTGTGATGTTTTGGGTTGGAGAATTACTGATATGAATTAGGGTTGGAGCAAATTTTTTGACAAATTGGTATTTCCGTTTGAGTTTGTAGGTGGGCTGGAGTTGGTCTTAGCTCGCATCCAATCTTTCCGCCACCGCCAACCGCCGCAGGCCGGAGCTGCTTGAAACAAGTTAGAATTTTAACCAACCCCGCCTCCACTTTCGACGATTAAGTGATGTAGGTTGCTTCATTTTGCACTGTTATTTATACAAAAAATAAAATAAAATAATCTGGGGTCTTTTAATTTTTGGGAATTATTTGACGATGTCAAGAGGTACGGTAAACGCCTGTTTTATCTCTATACATGCAAGAATAGGAATTTGTTTGTGGCAAGTGGTTTATATTCTGCTACTTTCTTACATCGTTCGCGCCCTGCCCTAGTTTGTGGTATTGGTGGGATGTACACCCCCAATCTTTTACAAATGCCACAGCGCGAGGCCATTCAATTTACGAAATTTGGTATTCTAGGGTTTTGCTCCTTGTCTGAAAATGAAAAACCTAATCTTGATTCTGCTGAGACGATTATAAATAAAGCCGAAGACAGTAGTGAAGAAGAAATGATTTTCAACCCTGAACCTGAAAATGAAGTGATGGGGCTGGAGACAGAAACGTCAAATTATGCTGAAATAGCTATTAAGGATCCCGTGGAAATATATGAAGAACTTAAGGATATCCGGAAATCTAAAGTGCAAAACCGCTGTGATTGGGATACTATGAATGAGGTTTTGAGCTGTTTTTGCCAGTCTAGTTGGGCTTCGAATCAGGCCCTGGCTGTTTATATTGGTGCCTCATTTTTCCCCCTGGCTGCCAGAAAGTTCAGCAGTTTTTTCAAGAAAAAATGTGACAATGACTTAGCTAAGTATTTGGGATCTGCCGGTCCTGGTGATGAAGCTGACAAGTTTTTGTTCCCGATCTTTGTTGAGTTTTGTATTGAAGAGTTTCCTGACGAAATTAAGAGGTTCAGGGGAATGGTGGAGTCTGCAGACATGACTAAGCCGGATACTTGGTTCCCTTTCGCTAGGGCAATGAAGCGGAAGATTGTCTATCACTGTGGTCCGACTAACAGTGGCAAAACATATAATGCACTGCAAAGATTTATGGAAGCGAAGAAAGGTGTGTATTGTAGTCCTCTTAGGCTATTAGCCATGGTGGTTTTTGATAGGGTGAATGCATCAGGGGTCTATTGCAGTCTAATCACAGGGCAGGAGAAGAAGGAATTGCCATTCTCGAATCATGCTGCTTGCACTGTTGAGATGGTATCAACGGATGAGCTGTATGAGGTAGCTGTTATTGATGAAATTCAGATGATGGCTGATCCGTGCAGAGGTTATGCATGGACTAGAGCATTGCTTGGTCTGAAGGCCGATGAGATCCATTTATGTGGTGATCCAAGTGTTCTGAATGTAGTTAGGAAGATTTGTTCTGATACTGGGGATGAACTCGTGGAACAGCGTTACGAGAGGTTTAAACCTCTTGTGGCGAGGCCAAGACCTTATTAGGAGATTTGAAGAATGTAAGGTCAGGTGACTGTATCGTTGCATTCTCAAGGAGGGAAATATTTGAGGTTAAACTGGCAATTGAAAAGTTCACAACGACAAACCACAAGTGTTGTGTTATCTATGGTGCCTTGCCACCGGAGACTAGGCGACAGCAAGCCTCTCTATTCAATGATCAAAATAATGAGTTTGACGTCTTGGTAGCAAGTGATGCTGTTGGAATGGGGTTAAATTTAAATATCCGAAGGGTTGTATTCTACAACAGCTCCAAGTACAATGTTGATAAAATGGTCCCGGTTCCAGCATCGCAGGTGAAACAGATTGCTGGAAGAGCTGGCCACCACCAATGGTGATAAGTGTGCTGCTCGTAGCGTTGCAGAGCTTTTGGATCTTGAAACTAGGCACCAAGTGTTGTCAATGTATTTATGGTTGTCTAATCACTTTGAAGAGGAAAGGTTTCCGTATGTTAAGAAGGCAGAGACGATGGCTACAGATATTGCTGAGTTGTTAGGCAAATCACTTGTCAGGGCATGCTGGAAACCAGAATCAAGAAATGCGCAAAAACCGAAGTCACAAGAGGAGGAAGATGGTTACCAGAGGCCGATGTCCATTATCAAATTGCATGAGCAGTAAGTCATGGTAGCCAGTTTTGTAAGGTATTTGAGATTTTTGCTGTGTGCGTATAAATTCTAGGCAATCACGATGAAGATATTGTTTGAAATAGGGAAGAGAAGTCTCAAAGCTTAAGCATGTTGGCAAACAGACTCAAGTCAAAGCTTCTTTTTTTTTTTGCAGAAAAAAGGAAAAGAGTTGTCGGGCTATACAGAAGCAGGAGAAAGTGATGACTGCATAAAACCTTTTCATGAGGGTAATGTCATCTCTTATACCACAAATATGTGACATTGTTGTGCAGCTGGCCATGACATATTTAGACGAATTTTATCAATGTGAATTTTCAATGAAAATCCAGGTAGTCAGTCATCTATGTGAAGAAGTTGAGTCCCTTGGAAAAAGGGCTTAGAATTGTGGGGGTTTGTATTGTAGGCTATATAATAAACAACTGAGGATTACACTTGTTATTCTCATATTTAGGGAAAACCTGTATGGGCATTTTGTAGTCTGGTCAGTTTAGAATCATACAGCAAGTTGTTAATCATAATTCTTGAAGTGAAATTGAACACACTCTGAAAACAGATTGTTACTTACTGAATATCATTGATTTGGCAACCTTGTGGGTGATGAGCTAGGTTCATACCTGGATAATATATATTCCCATGTAGGAGTATTATATATGTGGGTCATCACTTCTCCATCTGTGTTTTGTTTTGAATGACACGCCCTCTCTTTTGCATGCGGTGCCTCCAGCCATCTGTCCCTGCAAACACACAATTCTGTCTACTTGGAATCCATTTGCATTGATGCAAAACGCAAACTCTTACACACGCATGAAATGATGGTTCAATCCCAACTATGTACGTACCTATTTGCAAGATTTTTAGGATTGGAGGATCATGAAGGTAGTAATTGTGTGATCTGTCCAACCTTAGTCATATTTGTAACCTTGTATACTATAATCCGTCGCTGTTGCGCCACCCGCACGCCCGCCGTCGCCCTTGCCCAGCATGCCCTCCACGTGCTTGCAGCCTCCCACGCTGAGCGCGCCCTCCACCAGCGCTGCCCGCACCCGACGACTGCTTCACCTTCGTCGCCCTACTGCGAGGCGCACCATCCACGCCCAGGCCAGCCACGCCCATTGCGTCTCCAGCATTTGCAGCGCCCCTCCTGCCTGCGCTTGCCGCTGCTATGCCTGGCGCACCAACTGTGCCTCCAGCGCGCGCATCCACCGCTGCAGACTCCCTGGTAGTTGTTGTCCCTCGTGTTGCGGAACCCTTATGCTGCAATTGAAGAATCGAAGCAGATAGGGTGGCAAGTTTAACCGCAATCTCTACCAATTTCTCCCTCGTCTCTTGGTCGAATTCTAACCTGATCGACATTCCGGCGGAACGGGATCCGGCAGGTCGGACCAATTGATAGAAGCAAAACCCAAATCACGTACAAGACGTGCCCAAGCGAATAAACGCTCCAAAAATAATAATTTTATTGCTTAATGAAAAGTGAATCATAATGGGGATTTAAATACCCCAAAACAATATCTCAAAAATATCTTAAAGATATTTTCCTAAACGAAATTAAATCAAATCAAACTACGAAATAAATAACTTATCCTAAAATAACTCAACTAAATCAAATCAAACTAGGAATTAAAATAACTTATCCTAAAATAACCAACTTAATTAAAATAACTAAATAATGCAAATTAAGCAACGCTCACGAAAGTAGGCTCATGCCCGTTCCACCGACGAGTCCCCTTTGAGGCAACTTCAAAATTCTGCTTCATATCACAAGCCTTTAATTTGCTCCTTCTCACAACAACCAGGTCCGGGTCGTCGGGCTGATGGGCTTTGAGGTGGTTCTTGAAGTTAACTGCAGCAGATTGGCGGATCTGCTCATCAAGAGCAGGCTCGGCGACAAGTCGGAGAACTGTTAGGGCGATCGGAGTACTGATCATTATTAGTTAATTTCAATTATATTTAAAATCAAATTCATTGAATATATGAACTACAAAAATATATAAATTAATTATCGCGATAGTAATTAATACCATATTGTTATATAAAGTATAATGAAAGTAGTCATCTCCAAAACTATAAGAAAAATAAAAATATGTCAATATATTTATACAAATAATTAGCATTGTAGATGTTATACATGTCTCATTATTTACCAATACAAACATATACTTTTTGTTACTAAATAATAAGTGGAAATATTTAAAAATAACCCTTTTCATTATCTATATCATAAAAATACCCCTTCTTATGAAAATATACTCTAAATACCCCAAAAGTACAATATTTGTACTTTTTCTGATTTTTGCACAGAAAATCATGCAATCATTGGTGTGATGATTTTAAAAAGAAGTGTTATATTAAAAATTAATTCAAAAATGTTTTTTGTTTAAAGTGGGTCGGTATTAAAACTAAAATAAGTCAAACAAATTAATTTTAAAAAAAAAATGGGTCAGGAATCGGGTCATGAAGGGGTGTTCCTGACCCATTTCCCTACCACACTTAAATA
>JAPKLW010000194.1:152465-195050 GCA_026898455.1 Plectranthus barbatus
GGTAGGGTCTGGATTGAGTCAGGATCAGGTCATGATCGTGTGATCCTGACCCAGTTCCCTACCACTTACAATTAAGTGGTAATTTGTTGGGTCGGGTCATGAAGGGGTCTGGAACGGGTCATGATCGAGTGATCCTGACCCAGTTCCCTACCACATATAATTAAATAATTTAAAATTTAATTTTGTGTTTTTTTAAGTTGGAAATTGGGTCGGGATGCGTCGGGAAATTCTTATTCCTAAATTTTGCAACATTTTACTTCAAAATTAAATCAAAATAAGTTAAACAATCATTGAATTCAGAAAAAAGTTCAACTTTAACAAAAAATCTGACACAATTTTGTCCTTGGGGTATTTAAGATACATTTTTATAAGAAGGGATATTTTTGTTATGTGTTTTATTGATATGGGGTATTTCAGATTTCGGCTCAAATAATAATATAGCATAAAGTTATACAACATTCTTGTTAATAAATAGATTATGGTTCACACTTATGCTCATTGATTGTCTCTACGTTGTCAGTAGAATCATCTGTGACGTCGAGAAAAGAGTGGTTGCTCCACCATGATCATTGTTTTTGACTTAATTCTGAGCCAACAATGACGGCTGCAACTTCGTCGCTATATCTCAATTTGAAGCCCAATAATATAATCAGTGACGGGTCTAGAAAATTTCTGTGAGGGGGGCTAAAATTTTTTTTTTTGGCCTCCACTCGACTTCAATTTCTTCGTATCATATATATTTTTTCTTATTTTCATCCATTTTTTCTTGTTTACGAGGGGGGACTAGTCCAAAAAATTTTGGATCACAATACTATAAAAACGGAAAAAAAATCCGGCTGGAGGGCTAGAGCCACCCCCAGCCTTAATGTAGATCCGTCTCTAAATATAATCTATAATAATAACAAAATAAAACTAAACTGAACTAAGGAGCACAATTAAGATTGTCGCTTGAGAGGAGATGAAGAATGAAGAGATTGTAAAAATATAATTATATTTATAATGTTAATATAACAATAGAGAATCTAGAATTTAATTATTTCGACTATAATTAAAGGACTGTATTTAATTTGATTACTTAGCTAATCCATTTGGATTTTCGTTTCAAAATATAAAAATAAAAGTAGCATAACCAATTTCTTGCCATGTTCATTGAATCATTTACATAAAAACATTTATTAACTTGGAAGATCAATTGTATTAATTAGTTTCTATATTTTTTTAGTCAAAATTGAATAATATTAGATAAATTTGGTGAGTGAAGAACAGGTTTGAGAATGATGGGTTTTGGGGAAATAATGTTGAACAAATTTTGTGAGTGTTTTTTTTTTTTTAAATTTAAGTTAAATATTTGATGAAAATAAACTAATTTCCACTTTTTTTAATTTTATTGAAAAATAATAATTCCACGTGGGTGACATGTCAGCCAACACGTGGACAAAAAATGTGTGATTCAACAGTTAAAATTAACTCCGTAAACATTTAGGATGAAATTTTCTAACAGAATCAAAGAATACGATAAAAAACCCTAACAAAAATTAATTGAGATAAAATTCCCAAAAATAAAAATTTTTGGAATAAATTTCCTAGTTTTCCCGTATTTTTACTATTGTATCCCGTGATTCAGTCAATTTTCATTGAGGGAAGTGTCGGAGAGAAAATTGGAGGAAACTGCCATTATAAAATTTGTAAGGCTAAGTGGGCATTGAATGTAATTTAATTTAATTGCATACATGGATTAAACTAAGTTCAATGAAACTGCAAATATTAATTATTTGAGACCAAGTGGTCATTCACTATAATTCAAAATATAAAATATGCATCAAAGTGAGGTCCAAGTATTTATGCTTTTTACTAAAATAATCATAAATGTGTTTCTCTTAATTTCAACTCCAGCCGCACACCACGACTTTCTAAATTATGTGAGTGCAGACCACTACACCAATACATGCACATTCAAAAATAATATTCTTTTAATTTTATACTTTGATAAAGTCTTATTTTCTTTATCAAACATTGAGCAGTAGACAGGAACAAATACAAATTTGAAGAATCGTGAAATTGTTCCTTCGCTCGGGGTGTAGTGGTTAAAGCACTTTGTCTGTGATTGAGAGGTCATATGTTCGAGCTCTCAGAGGACATCTAGATATGTAAGTGTGTGTATGTTTAAAATCAATGTAAACTTATTTAACAAAAAAAATCGTAAAATTAAGCTCGTGGGGGCGACCGTTCCCGCAAGCTCATTAATGACTATGCCGGTGATAGTAGATAGAATAATTTTGCCATATGTCCATAAATTACATTGATTTTTCTTTTTTTAATAATAATATAATTATTTAAACTTACACATAACGACAGAATAAATATTTTTTAAATGGAAATATTTGCTCCATAAACCTTTCATAATGATCATAAGCACTTTACCACTGAACTATTACAACATTGTTAAAATCAACTTTAGAACAAGACTATATGTTGTCTCATTTGAAAGACAAAATTATAACTAAATTAAGAAAATTTTAGAATCAACCGAAAATCTTTATAATCTAACTATATAAAAAATATCTTATTTTAATTAATGTAGCTATTTAAGAGAAGTAAAAACCTACTGGACACAAAATATATAGATGGAGGAAGAAAATATAATCACTCATTTGAGCCAAGCTATAATCATGACTCATATAAATTAATTATGATACTATGATCATTGAAACAAGACAAATCTATCAATTCTCTATCAAAATTTTGTCAATAGCCTATTTAATAATTTGTCAAACTAATCAAACATATCTTAAAATTTATGATCACCTAGCCATTATTCCTCAACACAAAAAGTAAAAAATAAAAAAAAATCTCACAATTATCTTCTAGCCATCATTTGATTTAATTTTGTACTCTCCTATTCAACTATTCGTTTTTAAATTAGGATATATTAATAAAAGAAACACCTCTTTCATTATTTTTAAAGTAAAACTACAATATTTGAACCACTACTTTTCCAAGTTTGAATCGTCGAGAGATACGTGTAAAAAATACTCTCTTCATCTCGTCAAATTAATCTCATTTTTCATTTTTGTCTGTTCCGTTAAATTAGTTTTATTTCTTAAAATAGAAAAAAAATTCTCACATCAATAAAATATTAATTATATTACACTTATAAATATTATTTACTGTGCGAAACCAAAGAATACTAATGTAAAGGAAGGGAGTTAGTATGATACAAGTATTTATTTCACTTCCCGACAAAATTGAATCTGATGTCCCTTTTTGCCACGTGTCAATTCTAACTGCCGTAGGGCCCAGAATTATTTTTCTAGAAAAGTCAAAAGACTTCATTTTTCTACTTCGTAAAATAAAATTCCTATCGCCTAAACCAAACCCTAAATTCCGGTTTCCACCCAAACACAATTTCTTGGCGAAAAAAAGGAAAAAAAAATTTATTCAAGTTTTTTTTTTTTTGCAGCGAAGATGTCTTTTTTCGGCGACATACGTCACACTCCCGCCGCCACGAAGCCGCCGGGCGCCGCCGGCACCGATCCTCGAGTCCCGTTGATGAATCTTTCAGTCGTCCAATCCCGCATGGACGATCTCCAGAAGTTCCTCTGCAATTCAGTCAACAGCAACACTCTGATCGGTCAACCTCAAATGGACATGGTTTCGTCGGAGATCGCCTCCGCGATTCACCAGATTATAGTCAATGGCGCCGCCCTCTTGTCGTGCACGCCATCTGTTTGCTCAAATTACGCAGCGGAGAAGAAGAGCAAGGAGGGGGAACATAACCCGGATCCGAACCCGGGGAAGCTAGCGGATCCGAAGGTGGAGGCTCACGGAGAGGAGGATGCCGACGATTACGAGATAATCGAGATGGACGCGGAGGAGCTGCTGGCGGAGCACGTCCATTTCTGCGAGATTTGCGGGAAAGGGTTCAAGAGGGATGCGAATCTGCGGATGCACATGCGCGCGCACGGGAATCAGTTCAAGACGCCGGAGGCGTTAGCAAAGCCCGGAAAAACCGGCGATGCCGCCGGCCGTCGGACGAGATTCTCCTGCCCCTACGTGGGTTGCAACCGAAACAAGCAGCACAAGAAGTTCCGGCCGCTGAAGAGCGCGATCTGCGTGAAGAATCACTTCAAGAGGAGCCATTGCCCGAAGATGTATTCCTGCAACCGCTGCAACAAGAAGAGGTTCTCGGTGGTGGCGGATTTGAAGAGCCATTTGAAGCACTGCGGGGAGAGCAAATGGAGGTGTTCTTGTGGGACCAGCTTCTCGAGGAAGGACAAGCTTTTCGGCCACATGGCGCTGTTCGAGGGCCACATGCCGGCCGTGGCGGAGGAAGGGAGGAGCGCCGCGGCGGCGGTCCTCGAGGAGGAGGAAGAGGTGAATGGGAATGATGCGATGGCGGCGCAGAGCGATGATATGTTCTTGGATGGGTTTGGATCCATGGAGAATTATTGCTTCCTAGATGTGTTGAATTCGCCTAACTCTGTGAATTCTTGTGGGATTGAGGGGTTCTTTGATCTATGACGATGAGACAAGAGTTGCTTGTTTGTGTGGGATTATGTATTTGTTGTATCAATGTATGATGATGTTTGTCGCATTCTTTGTTGTTGGAATAAACTTTGTAGGCATAGCAGAGATTGCTTCTCTCTTGTGATATCTCATCTGCATCTCTCTTTTTTTTCTAAGAGAAAACTAATCTATCTATAGACTATAGTTACATACAACACCTAGTATTTGTTGTTGATGTTAAATGCAGTGGCGGATCCAGAATTTTTTTGAGGGGGGATGGATTTTGATTTTCCCCCTCATCGAATTTCCACCGGACTTCAACCCCTTCGTATCATATTTTTTTTTCTTATTTTCATTCATTTTATCTTCTTTACGAGGGGGCTAATCCAGAAAATTCAGGATCTAGATACTATAAAAACCAAAAAAAATTCCGGACCCTTAGTAGATCCGCCCCGAAGACTACGGATTGACTTGATAAAATTAGAGTCAAAATTTGGTTAGGCTTAATATATTTTTGCCCTTTTTTTTTATAACGAATAACTCGAGACTCAATAGAGCTGGGCCCGGATTATTGTCAAGACTTTAAAGCCCAAAAAAGTTACGGTCCGATTAGACCCGGGTCAAATAATCTACATTCGGACACAAAAATTGATAGATTGACATGGGCTGATAATTGGATCTATGGCCACATAAAACTATCAAAGCTAATTGGATTGGGCCGAAATTACAACCTCAAGGTCTCAGTGGATTTATTTTTTAAAACATGAGTTATGTGAATAAGGATTTTCTCTTACAATTGCTTATTATAAGATGACGTCATCAGCCTGACTTGATTAATCAAAGAGATGGGAATTCGAATAACAGTCAACCTCATTCACATGAACATCGTTATGTGATTTTCTCCCTACAAAATCTCTCTCTCTCTCTCTCTCTCATTCAAACGTTTGATTTCAAGTTTTGACTGAGTGTTTTGAGCAGTTTGCATGTCGTTACAGCAAATTATTCTCGTGACAATCTCCATCTGACTGATGATTGAGAACTAAAAAAAAAGCTTCTAAAATTAAAATTAAAAAAAAAAACAAGATTTCCAAATATGTCAAGTTTCAACTTAACAAACGCAATGCCTTACATCATAATCTGCCACTTCACACGAAACCAATCAGAAAAAAAGAAATTAAAATAACAAAGTCATTCCAAGCTTCACGGGAAATATTTTGCAAAAACTTCAATATTTCAATTCAAAGTTTGGCCTAACATGTCAGCAAGATTCATAGATACACATATTATATATATATATGCATATATATGTGTGTATGCATTGTTATACCTGTCATTCGACATAAGCAAACTCATTCGAAAACACAAATCTGCCATAAAATTTATATCTTGCCCAAGCATGACAGTTTCACTAGAAGCTCTGGCAATGTCTGGGGCCAGCTTTCTTGAAGTGGGCTTCGATTTTGAAGAATGGGAGAAGATGGAGGCGGAGGTGCCTCCGTATTTATTAGCTGAAGAAGAAGAAGAAGAAGATAGCGAATGCTGCGATGACTGTGAAAGCGAGAATGAATATGGGAAGGATGAGGATAGAGAGAGCAGCAGTTGGAGTTTTGTGAAGGAGTTGAGTTTTGGAAGTGTAATTATTTGGACAATATTGTTGTTGTTGGTCAGAAGATGTAGGAAAGCTAGCTGCTGTAATAATGTTTTTGTTCACATTCTTGCTCACATCATATATAGGTTGGGTTTTTAATTTTTTTTCTTCCTCACATCATATATATATATAGGTTGGTTTTTTGATTATTTTTTTTCATAATGAGATTTTTTAGGTATACTTGTTTTGATTAGACGGGTGCGAAACTGCGCGCATCCCGAATAAAATGCATATTTATGCATAGTGCATTTCAATACATTATTTATTATACTGAAATGTATCATTTACATGTATAAAATATATCTTTTAGTTTTTGTGCAGAATACACTTTCCGAACGGAGTACGCTGTATATAAAACGTATTCCGAACGAGATTCCATTTCGCACCCATTCCGAATGAAATGCTTATTTATGCACACAGCACATTCCAATACATTATTTATTATACGAAAATGCGTCATTTACATTTATAAAATATGTCGTTTTAGTTTTCGTGCAGAATACACATTCCAAACGAAATACGCTGTATATAAAAGGTATTCCGAACAAGATTCCATTTCGCACTCATTCCGAATGAAATGCTTATTTATGCACACAACACATTCCAATACATTATTTATTATACGGAAATACATCATTTACATACATAAAATACATCGTTTAATTTCCGTGCATAATACACATTCCAAACGAAATACGCTGTATATATAACGTATTCCGAGCAAAATACGCGCAATCTAAAATAAATTTCAAACGGAATGCTCTCAAATATCTCACCGTCTCATAAAAACACACGCCTCGTAGAAGACTCGCTCGGAAGAGAATTATAAAATATTGAAAGAGATTTGTCAATCTAGGATATATTGATAAAGAAGTGTTAGAAACATGAAAAAAAAAAGTCAGAACAATGCTTTTGACAAAATAGCCATTAGAAAGCCTGCACATGAGTTGTTGCATCATCGGCCACCAGACAACTCGATAGCCTCCTGGTTGTGGATCGAATTGTCTCCCTCTCCCCAGTTGAATCTTCTCTGCAGCCTCTCGTTTTCGAGCCGCCTCGTGATTTCGACGTGCTGCCATAACTCCCACCTCTCCGCAAGCCCTTCTCCCTCCAGCATACGAACCACCTCCGACATTGCTGGCCGGTCTTCCGGAGAAGACTGAGTGCAGAGCAGAGAAACCTGAACCATCATCTCCACTTCCTGGCTATTGTAGTTTCTGCCTAAGTTGCAGTCCACAATTGCTTCCAGTCTGTTTTCCTGCTGCAGTTTCTTCACCTTCAATAACGAACGAAACATGATCAGCTTTTCGAGAGTAACAGCTTTTCGAGAGTAACGAAGAGCGAAAGATGTGTAATCGATATATTAGATGCGATGATGATAGCTTTACGTGGTCGAGCAGCAAAACATCGTCTTCGTCTTCCAAGCGCGAAAAATCTATAGCTCGTTGGCCGGTTACGAGCTCCAAAAGCATGATCCCGTAGCCAAAAACATCGGTCTTTTCTGATGATTTTCCGGTGGACAAGTACTCGGGGGCGATGTGGCCCATCGTTCCGCGTACCTGAGTTGTGATATTAGTTGTTCTCACATCTACCAGCTGTGCTAAGCCAAAATCACCAACAACGGCTTCAAAATCCGCATCCAGCAAGACGTTTGCAGCTTTAACATCGCGGTGAATGATTTTCGGATTACAGTGTTCGTGGAGGTACTCCAGCGCCCGCGCTGTGCCTAACGCCACCGATTTTCGGGTGGGCCAGTCCAATGCAGGGTGGCCAGGTTTAAGCTCTGTTCAGACATACAAAGGAGAGACAAATTATGTCAGAAGTTATATTTTGGAACGACGAAATGCAACAAAATGAGTTCGTACCTCGCAAACAAGAGGCGACACTTAAGTTTTCCATGTAAGGGTAGACCAGAAGGCGTTCAGTCGAAGTGGTGCAAAAGCCGATTAAACGTAAAAGGTTTCTGTGAACAGCCACACTTATCATCTCAACTTCACGCTGAAATGCTGCTTCGCCCCCAGGACTCTCGAAATCCATCAAACGTTTAACAGCAACTTTCGTGTTGTCTTCGAGAATCCCTTTATAAACCTTTCCGAAGCCCCCCTGTCCGAGGATATTTTTTTCGCTAAAGCCGTCTGTAGCAAGCTGCAGTTCCCTCCAAGAGAATCTCTTCAACTGACCGAATTCTATTCTCCGGTCCATGTCACCTGATGAATACGAAATTTATGTGATTACTACAATACGAAATGATGAGGGCAATAGTTTCCCTCGAGAAACTAGTTGACAACGCATATTAATCATAACAAACCTGCCACATCAACAAAAACTTCGCGCCTGTAGGCTATGTAACCGCCCTTCCACATAAACAATAATAGAATGCATCCAAGTAGAAGAACAGCAAATAGCGGAACAACAATACCCACGATCATACCAGTTTTCGATTTACTTGAACGACCTGCACAGGCAAAAACTAATGGTCAACACATTCCTTAAGTTTTCATTTTCCCAACATTATTAGTGGTCAGAGTAAAAGGTTGTCACATCATTTGTTTCAAGAGAACTAACATGTGCACCGGAAAACTACAACGACAGAAAAACCATACCGTGTGAAAAAATAAGATGCATATACCTGCATTTTCAAATGCACAAGGTGGGGAAGAAATGGCGTCACAGTCCAACCTGTTCCCCGTAAAACTAAATGAAGCAACAAAAGTGTCAAAGTAGAATTATTCTAATTTAAATACATAAATTTTGCAATAAGATGCAAACAAGCCTGTTACGTGGGCATTAGCCCGACTTACTGGACGAAGAAATAAAGTGGGAATTCTTACTTATGTTTGGAAATTTGAAACAACTGCTTCGGTATTTTTCCAGTTAGCCTATTTGAATCAAGCTGGCTGCAAAAGATGTTTCATCAATGCCAGTTATAGCATTACTGATATGGAAACAACTAGCATCTGCAAAGCTGATAGAGTAAAGCTTCGGTTTTTTCAGGGATTTAATGTAGAAGAAATGTTACTCACAGATCCGTCAAGTTGGAAAGACTTGAAAGTGAATCCGGAATTGAACCGGTGAGATTATTTTCACTCAATATCCTGCTCATGTAAACAAGTGCACCTTATTTGACAGGAATGCTTAACAAAAAGGCGAAAGATTTTCACGTTGTTATAGCTTGCTTACAGAAATTTGAGTCCTTTGATATTGCCCAAAGATGATGGTATTTCTCCTGATAAAAAGTTATTTTCCAGATCCAACATGGTCAAGCTCGTCAAGTTTCCGAAGCCTTCAGGTATCTTACCAGTTATGCCGTTTCCTGGCAATTTCCTAAATTCGAAATCAAGGACCACTTCAGGATGTTTTTTAGCAGTCACAATATTGCCACAAAATACAGATGAAACAAGCAATGATGGACGAAATATTTCTCCCGGAATACTCAAAACAGCTTTGAGATAGTGTTAATGGTTTATTCAAGCTACAGTTAGTTAGATATGTGTTAATATGTGCACGAGTACTCCAAGTCAAATATGAAAGGGTCTTAGTAGTAGGAAACTGAGATAAATTTAATTAAAATCAGGCAATCAGCAAGTCAAACTTGACTGTATACATAAAGTTCAGAAGGCATACAGTGTTGTCAGCATCTTCAAAATCGACAATCTCGGTGATAATGTTCCAGAAAATCCCATATTAGGCAATGTCCTGGCACAAGCGCAATATAAAAGTATCTTACTTAGCGATTTGAAGTTCATAAAAAGAAACGAAATAAGGGGTGATACGGCATAAAGTAAAGTTAGAGTAAGGCAACAATCAATCTTCGAAAACTACCATATTTTTTTCTTACACTGATACTACATCATTGTTACTGTTGCATGTTATTTTGGACCAAGTGCAAGGGTTAACTTGATCGGGATTCCAATCTGCGAGCTGATGTTGTGAAGCATTAAGCGACTTCCTCAAAGCATATAATGCATCTCCTGAAAATCCCCATGAACGAGTTATCCTCTCAAATAACACTCTTATATCAACTAATCATCAAGGTTTACTTTGACAACTGAGACTGAGGAAATAAATGGAATAAAGGCTGCTATATGTATAATATTACTAAATTCCAAAATCTGAAACATTGCAAATGATATTCAAGAAGAAAGTATTCTCGAAAAGTTCATAGAATAAAACATACATCCATGGAGCTGGAAACATGAAAGTAAAGTAATTTACTAATGATAGTTATGCAGTGAGCTTTACTTGAAACATGGAAACTGATTTATTCATCACAAAAGAGTTGATAGAAGAGAAAAACAGGCGCAATGCTACATTCATAAATGATTTTTCACATTTCCATCTCAAGAAAAGCACATCCAACATTATAACTTCCATTGGATATCAAAGGTACCCTGTTAGACTGTCACTCCGCCGAACTTCTCAATTTCTACAGTTACATCCAAGAGAAATTTGGATGATCAATTTGCATCATTATGAACAATCAATTCTTTTTCTTAAAAAGATTTTTTCTAGTACTTTCCATGACTAAGCAACTCTTGAACTTGATGTGAATTATGAATAAACACAACTGTTGCCCGTAATCACTTAAATTCATGCGAAGAGAGTGAGAAGAGCATTTCTAGACACGCTTAAAAGAAATAACAATCCACCATGGAAGAGATATAGGTGCCCACCTTGTGCATCAGGGGAAACAAAAGACAATAAATATGTAAATGCTATGCCTCCAATAAGCAGAGCCATATCCGATGATAGCAACTCCCCTTATGTCCCTACAGGAGCCGTGGCTCTGATTGCTAAACAAAGCAACTTAGGGTCCACCTCTGATCTTTCAATGCAGTGTATGAGTAGCCGCTCAAAAAAAAAAAAAGAGTGTATGAGTAAAGCCGAAATCCTAAATTTATCCACGACCCTGCCATCCATTTCTCAAAGTTTGAGGGGAATAACAAGATTTATCTGATTCTTGTATACAAAAGAAAGAGAAACAAAGAAGATTTATCTGATTGAACTTACAAAAAAAAAGAATAGCACCACAAGGACTTACTCAGTATTTGACACAAAAGCAGCAAACTCAAGAAACTATATACAAAATAAGCAGTTCGGAAACAGAGCAGAGAAAATACCTCTTAAGAGATAAATCAATTTGAGAAAGTAGTTCTATTTCTCTGAGAAAGTTCTCTCAAGTTTCACAAAAGTAAAGTAATCAACAATCCCCGAAACCAACTCCTTCCCATATAAAGCTTAAATCTTTACAATAAGCAATTCATCACTAAAACAAATGCCGAAGCCCCACATCACCCAATTCAAAAATACCAATCCCCCACCCCAAAAATAATAATAAAAGAAGAAGAAAAGAAATCACTGCATATTACCATTAGCATTCATAACCACACAACAGAAACAAAAGAAATAAACTTTTCAACAACACTGAAGAAAACCCCAAAAATGGAAGAAGAAGAAGAAAGACACGTGCATGTCATGTTTCTACCGTGACAGAAAGAAATTCCCACAAAAGAATAGAAAGAAAGCGGTTCATGAAACCTACCTGAGACACGCAAAATTAAAAAAAAGGCCTTTATATTTTCTGATCAAAAAAGCAGAATAAAACAAGCTGTATGAGCAACTCCGGAGGCAAAATCACACACAAACAAATGAAGCTTTCCCAAAAAAAAAAGATTTTTTTTTAATGGGTTTCTCGACTGTGGCACCGTAAATGCGTGTTCTGGCGTCGTACAGCGTGCAGTTTGTGATGCAGCAGCAGCAACAGCAGCATTGGCACACACTCATTGTCGTCGCTCTCTCGCAGCAATTACTCCATGCCCATGAGAGAGAAAAGGTAGATGCATTGGTGGGAGCGGTGGGCCATGCTTTTCCGCCTAATCTCGGAATTACGTTTCGAAAGTGTGTGTTCATACACAAAAAAAACTAGTATAGTAGTAGTAGAAGTAGAAGCGGCGGAGACCAACCCATGACCTCATTCTTTCGCCCACTGTTACATGAAACATGTGTTTGTCCATCAAATAATTCAAATATCAAAATCATCATTTCTCATTAATAACTTTACTATTTAGCATCTTTTTAAAAAAAAAAAAAAATCTATTTTGTTATTAATTTTGTCTTCTTTTGTTATACCACTCATTAATTTAATACTCCCTCCGTCCCGCTAGAATAGGCCCACTTACCGAATTTGGCGTCCCAATTAAATTGGCCCCTTTCCAAAAATGGCAACTTTTACACACACAACAATAAAATATTCATTCCACTAACTCATTCTACACTCACAACTCTTAATTTCCGTGCCGAAAAGAAAAGGGCCAATTAAAATGGGACGGAGGGAGTATCTTCCTATTTTTTTAATTCAAAAAGTACCATTGAGATCAAATAGATAGCATTTTATACACAATTTATAATATTATATATATAATAAAGTTTTCAAAAACTTATAACATAACAATTTTTTTCTCAAAAAATTATCACATCATCACCGATATTGGGATTTTACGAGTACATAGCTAAAAGATTGTTTAATTATCAAGATAACACCCAAAAAATGAATTTTAAATTTAATACCTAAATGATTATAAAATCCTCAATTAAAGACCTTAATATTTGATCCTACATTGAGAATTATAATATTTCAAGTTCTAAAATGAAAATTCATACTCCCTCCGTCCCGTGCGAATTGTTACACTTCTTTTCGGCACGGGAATTAAGAGTTGTGAGTGTAGAATGAGTTAGTGGGATTAATATTTTATTGTTGAGTGTGAAAAAGTTACCTTTTTTAGAAATGTAACAATTCGGGTGGGACGCCCAATTTGGTAAGTGTAACAATTCGGGCGGGACGGAGGGAGTATTTTTTTTGTCCTAAATTGGGAAGTAAACTATCTTTCAAGTTTTGGATATACCGTGCGAGCGTGAGGCAGCGCACGGGGAGGGGCGGGGAAGGGCTCGAGCGAGCGTGAGGCCGCAAGCGGGAGGGGCTGCGAGCGAGCGTGAGGGAGGAGAGGGAGGAACGTGTTTAGGCTGATACCATGATAGGGTTTTCCGCAAACGTAAAAATTTTATTGACTTGTTTAAATAGAAGAACAAAGATACAAGATATTCATGAGAAACTAAATTCTAGTTATGATAGGAAACAACATTTATTTATTTAAAGAAATAACAAATTATTTCTGAACAAATTATTTAAATAAATTATTTAAATAATTTAAAAACATAAGTTGGAAAGTCTGAGATGAAGTCAACCTTCACCAATTTCAGCGTCAGGTTTTTCAATTTACCAAGAAAGTATTATTCATCCGTTTCGATTATATTGCTCAGTTTAATTTTATATGTAATATATTTGCCAAAAATTATTTAATATTTAAATAAATTTCAAACATTATCTATATCTATCTAATATACTAAAAAAGTCCCAAACTCATTCCCGCCAAAACTCTTGGAAAATGAAAAAAAATTAACCAATAAAAAAATGTTTATTTCATTTCCTAATATTGTTGTTTGAGTTTCCAATTAAAATAATTCTAAACTCAATACTTCAAAATTTTTTACTATAATCAATAAAATCTCGCAATCCTTCAATTTCCCGAAAAAAAATACGGCGCATGCACATTTTTGAACCAGAAAATCATTATACAATATTTTATTTTAAAAGTGCAAAAATTAAAAGACCATATCAAAAAAAAAATTAACCAATAAAAAAATATTTATTTCATTTCCCAATATTGTTATTTCAGTTTCCAATTAAAATAATTCTAAACTCAATACTTCAAAAAATTTTACTATAATAAATAAAATCTCGCAACCTTTCAATTACCCGAAAAAAAATACGGCACATGCACAATTTTGAGCCAGGGAATCATTATACAATTTTTTATTTTAAAAGTGCAAAAACTAAAAGAACAAATCAATAAACGATACACATGATCATTTATTTTTTCCAAAAAAAAAAAGTTATTTAACATTGAAAATAACAATTCCTCATAAAATATTATTTTTTAATTTAGGGGCGTACTTCTCCAACTATGAATAAGAATAACACCATTCCAATTTTCAGCTTCATTCGAACTCTAAAAATCTCATATGGAGGTTTATGTACCAAAATTATCATCCATGTGGTCCTACATTAAAGATCTTTATCCCACAAAGATAAAATTAATTTCTGCAATAAAAGTTAGATTGATTAGAATTTATGAAGTTCCAGCTCCAGGAAACAAGAAAGAGATTGTCAGTCTGGAATGCCTATTCCACGATTCAATGGTATGAAAAACTCTTTATATTTATATTTATCAAAATCTAATATATAGTTTACTCACAATTTCTATTTATGTATAGGGTGACAAAGTACAAGCAACAATACCAAAAATATTCATAAAGAGATGACAGACAACATTAAAGGAAGGTTATATTTTTGGTATAAAGAATTTTATGGTGGCTTACAATGAAGGAAAATAGTAGCAATGAAAATAGGGATAAATAAAATGAAAAATGAGGAAGGGAGATGGATCAGCAACTCACAGAAAATAAAATGAAGTGAAAATGGAAGACGGTATAATTAGGGATAAACCTGTGTACATAAGCGATTTGGTGTGCGAAAGTAGTAGCCAGGGTTTGAGAATCGAGAAGAGAAAAGAAAGAAGAGATCGAGGGAGTGGAAAGAAGAAAGTGATGGTGGAGGCATTAATGTATGACAAAATTGTTAATCGAAGAAGATGTGTATTTATTTGGAGTACAACCATTATTTTTTAATCTTTTATTCATTTTTAATTTTTTGATTATAATCTTCTTTTATGACTTATTTTATATGTAGTTATAAAATAAATATACAATTCTTGCTATAGTTTATGAAAAATGGAATCAGTAAATGCATTTTAATATAAGTTACAAAATTTCAAATTTTATGAAAATCTACAAATGTAGGAGAATTTTTTGAATGAACAATTACTTTTTTAAAAAAATATTTACATTAGTTTCAAATATAGTAAAAATGAATATTCATTATAAAAAAGTATACTTAAGATTTATTTAAAATGTTAAACAAAAAAAGTATTTAAATAAAATGTATGACTTTAATAAGGTAAATTATTGTGGTCTGAAACTAATAGAGATATTTATTGATTCAATTACAGTAATTAATTTAATTAAATCTTACTTAACTATCTAACTCCTTAATCTCATAAAATTTTATTCAAATCAAATAATTATTTAATGAAATTAATAATTACGGATTTCATTGTAGGCTTTATAAGATATTTTTATACATTAGATATACTAATATTTTTACAAATCTTTAATATATCGTGGTACAATAAGTATATTATCTATATATAATAAATTAGCTTAATGTTTATTAGATTTTAATTTGTTTTGTTCGTGAATTAGTTACATCAGGAGTGGATTGTTGAGAGTTTGGAGTTTGATAGAAGAAATTCCAAAGTAATTAAAATTGATTTAACTAAATATACTTAGTAATAAATTATTTTCGAATCTCAAAAAAGAAATCTGCATTTTTTATGTACTTATATTAATATATAATATTTCTTACATTTTAGAAAAAAATATTTTTAAAGTGGTTATATAAGATTTTGTCTATATTATTCATTTCCGTACCATTATATTGTTTAATTTAAACTTTAACATTTATTAAGAATTATTAAAAAAATATACTTAAAAAAACTTGAGACGTTACACTTATTGAATACAAATATTAAAATTATTATTTTCTCATTTTTTGGTCTCTCAATTTTTAATGAAAGTTCAATAAGGAAAATTTACTAATTCATTTTTTTATTTTTTAAGAGGATTCTCAATGATATAGTACTTAACTTTTTCTTTTTAGAATAACAATTATTGAAATTAATAAATATGATAGTGGAACATTATTAGTATGGCTAGAATGTAATGATTTCGTGCAACGCACGGGTGAAGTACTAGTCTATATAATATACTAAAGGAGTTCCGGTAAATTCCCTCCAAAATTTTAAGAGACCGTGCACATTAAAAAACTCTAATAAAAGCCTAAATGTATTTTTCATTTACAAATTACAATTTTTGTGTTTGTATAAAATTTATTTATTATAATATATTAATATTTTTCAATCATAAAATAAGTATTTATTTAATATTTTATAACAACAATATATAATTATAAATATATTTAATATTATAATAATATAATATTTTAAAATAAAAATAATAATATTATAATGGTTTTGGTTAATATGATCATTATTAAAAATAGTGGATATTTAAAATAATAATAGAATAAATAAAAAATTAATTATAAAATAACATAAGATAATAAAAAAACAAGAATTAAATAATTTGTTATTAGATTTGCGAATGATAAATGAGAATGAAATCCACTATTTTGGAGGGTTTGTAATTTCATAATATTTGAGTATCATTCTCATTCATACATTTTCATTTCTTTCAACCAAACGGTGTATTTCGAAATTTTCAACATCCACCAACCTAATAAATCATTATCATATTGTTAAAACTCTACATATAAAATATGTTCGTGCAACGCACGGGTGTATTTCTAATAATTTACTAAAGGAGTTCCAGCTTTTCCCTCCAATTTTTTTGAAAAGCGTGAACATGTTAAATAAATTAATATTATTTCTACAATTATTAAATTATGGTTAAGATATATCAATATATCTAATATATTATGAGCAAGTTGAAATAAAATGTGTTTTTGATAGAATTATTGCATATTAATTTTATTTAAAATTTATTTCATAAATTTATATTCAATAATAATTTAGTTTTACAAAATTATTAAAAATATTGCATAAATGCAATTATTTAGCAAATTAACTTTAGAGTTTTTAAATTGCAAAAATTATTTGAACAAACGACAAAACAAATATGTTTGCAATGTAATTTGAATATTAAAATTCTCATTTTATTATTTTAATTTCTAAACTCATATTATTTTTATGAATCAATGTATTTAATTTATAATATTTATTTTATTTTACAAGAACCTAACATTTGTACTTTTATAAATGTTAGACATTGAGTCGATAAAATCAACTAACTTAGAAATTAAATTATAATTTTTGGGATAAGATATTTAATTAAAAATATAGACAAATATTGTGAGTTAAATTATAATCTTAATTTAAAGCACTGTTATGTTTGTAAAGTTGACAAAAGTTAGGAGAGTAAATTCAAATGCTTTTATTTTGAGTACAACTCTGAATGAATAATATATGTGGTGATAATTTATTATACAAGTTTAGTACTTATTTTTTACAGATTTTTATACAATATGTAATTAGTATTATTTTAAGCTAACTACATTAATATATTCACTGAAACATAAGTTATTATTCAATAAAATATATAATATTATTCTCATAATATTTTAAATTAGATTATTTATATATTATTTTGAAGAGCATATGTTTGCGCAACGCGCACAGGTGTAAATCTAGTAATATACTAAAGGAGTTCCAGTTTTTCCCTCCAAATTTATTGAAAAGCGTGAACATATTAAAAATTATTAAATAAATTAATATTGTTTCTACAATTATGGTTAAAATATATTAATATATATAATTTAATTTTACAAAATTATTAAAAACATTGCATAAATGCAACTATTTAGCAAATTAACTTTAGAGTTTTTAAATTGCAAAATTATTTGAAACAAACAACAAAATAAACATATTTGCAATGTAATTTGAATATTAAAATTCTCATTTTATTATTTTAATTTCTAAATTCATATTATTTTTATGAATCAACGCATTTAATTAATAATATTTATTTTATTTTACAAGAACCTAACATTTATAATTATATAAGTGTTAGACATTGAGTCGATAAAATGAACTAACTTAGAAATTAAATTATAATTTATGGTGTAATATATTAAATTAAAAATATAGACAAATATTGTGAGTTAAATTATAATTTTGTAAGCACTATGTTATGTTTGTAAAGTTGATAATGTTATGAGTATAAATTTAAATACTTTTATTTTGAGTACAACTCCTAATGAATAACATGTGTGATGATAATTTATTAGACAAGTTTAGTACGTATTTTTTATAGATTTTTATATAATATGTAATTAGTATTATTTTGAGCGAACTAAAATAATATATTCACTGAAACATAAGTTATTATTCAATAAAGTATATAATATTATTATTATAATATTTTAAATTAGATTATTTGTATATTATTATGAAGAACATATGTTTGCACAACGCGCACGGGTATAAATCTGGTTCTTGTTTAAAGTACTAATTAACTCCTCATATTAATAATATTATATTTAATATTCTCATTTTTCAAATTTATTCAGGGTGTAACGAAATAATAATTCGGACCAAATAATTGGAATTTACTTTCCATATACACAAACGCACGTTAAAGAATTTAATTAAGATTCTTTCTGAAGAAAATTAATTGATAATGTTAATATATTTTTTTCATCAATTAATTCTAAATGGATTCTATAATTGAATGAGGTTTAATTCAAATATTTCAATACTTAATTACTGCATAAAGCATTAATTAGACTATAGGTTAATTACAGAGAATTGAATTGGAATTCTGCATGATATAATTAAGAATCAAATAATTGAATAATAGAGAAGATAATGGGAGGAGAATACATTCTGCTCAACTTTTATTGATTCTCTCTCTCTCTCTCTACAGAAATTATTCTCTCCCCACAAACAAAGCATAGGGAAGTTTGCAAGAATATTGCTGACTGAATGAGAAGAATAAGAAGAAAAAAGGCTTTTCTTTGTCTTCCATTTCTCACATCACAACCAACCAAACTCCCATTTCCAGAATTATTCCCACCATAAATAATCCTGAAATTTAAAAAAAACAATAAATAAATAAATATAAAAAAAATGTGCTTCCATAATAAAATAAATAACTTCTTTAATAGATCAAGGGGAATAATAGGTCATTTTTTTTTGGAACTTCAACTCATCATATTATTGCTTATAATTAAGCATCCCATTTTTTTTACTGTATTATTATTATTATTATATATATATATATAGATATTTACATTATAAATATTTTTACATAATGTATCTTCGTTTTAATTTTATTTATATATTATATCCTCAATTCCAAAATTTTGAATCCGCTATTAGTTTGAACCACCTTTTAATTGTGAGACGTTCCTCTCTTTAAAAGCCATTTTAATAAAGAATAACTGAATCATAATATAACATCAAAGTCGACTCAGTTACAATGATAAAAACTCTCAATAGCTCGTTTGTCAGTGGTTTAAAAAAAAATTAGTTCCTAATAATGTGCATGTTTCTAGTTTGTGATGTTAATTAATTTATTTTACTCCATTTTTTGGAGAATATTTGTTGATTCAGAAGAAAAAAAAAAATAGTTTAATTATCAATTTAGAACTTGAAAGATGATTTCTCAATCTAAGACCTGATATTGAGGTTTTGGATTGAGAATTAGATGATCTTTCAGGTCCTGAATTGAGAATTTTAGTGATTTTTTAGATTCTGATGAATTGAGAATTAATTTTTCGGATTTTAAATCGATGATTAAACTATCTTTCGGTTCCTGAATAGATATAACTCTTAAAGCAATATAGTCAAATGATAATTGAAAAGCTTGAATATTTGAAGAAAAAACGCAGAGTTAATGGAATCCATACCACGCAGTTGCAAACTCGAGCTCATATAGATCCAGTTATAGCTGTTGCAATCCGTCGTCGTGTTCCCGTACTCACACACGCACACGAACGAGTTCTTCGGCGGCGCGTACCCGCACACGCCGCCGCTCAGCTCACAGCCACGGCAGCCGGGTGCAACATTGTAACTGTCGGCCAGCCCTCCCAAAGTGTACTTGAGCGCCACCCCATACTGCCACCGCGCCGGCTCAGTCGGCGCGTCGCCCACAGCCACCACCGAGCTGTAGGCGGCGCATTGCAGCTCCTCGAGATCCAACTCATCCTTGGGGCCGAGATTCGCCGGCGAGTAGACGCAGCAGCTGTTGGTCGGCGGGAACAAGGGGAGCCCCAGCGCCACCACGGCGGGGCAGGAGTAGATGTTGGCGCAGAGATACGCCGACGACGTCGCGTCGCAGATGAAGTGGCCCTTGACGGCGATGGAAGATGTGGAGGAGGAGCAGCCTAGGAGGATGAACGTGGACGGGCCGAGTTGGAACGGGCCGGCCCAGTCGAGCCCGAAGTTGAGGGAGGTCGGCTGCATGTTGGTGCAGTTCGACATGCACGGCGGCGCGATGGTGATGACGGCGGCGGAGTAGTCGATCGACGTCACCGGGTAGGTTCCGGTGTGTGTGGTGAGCAGGAGCTGGTTGGCGGCGGCGGAGCAGGCCACGTAGGGGTGGAAACGGGCGGAGCCGCAGCCGTGGCCGGTGCCGAAAGGGTATTTGATTGCGATTGAACCGCAGGTTTTCTTGCATGGTGGCTCCGCCGCTGATGCGAGAATGAAGTTGAAGATTATGGAGAGGAGAAGAGCGTTCATTCTCTTTCAAGAAACGAAAAAATGATGCAGAGAGAGAGAGAGTTTAGATTGTGAGGGATTTATTCTATGTTGTAAAGAAAGGGTTTTAGTCAAGAGATGGAATATTTCGCAGACTATATTCATATAGACTACGCGAGATGCCGCGTAGTCTATATCAGTATAGACTACGCATTGTTCCGTATAGTCTATCTTCAAATAGACAACACGGGATGCCGCGTAGTCTATAACCGAAATCCTATACACTACACCTTAAAGACTACGCGGAAATAAGTAATAGACTACGCGGAATCCGCGTAGTCTTTAACCTGATTTCTTGTAGCGAAGGGTTTTAGACAAGAGATGGGTGAATTTGAAGATGGAATATTATTAGGGTTCTTGTATTTCATTAGTTCTTGTTGAGCTCCAATGACTAAATAATTACGAATGCAACAAGATTTATGCATTCGACAATTATTTACGTACATGGGAGATGAGCAATTTTTATTATGCATTCAAAATAATGACTATATCACAAGTACAAAGTATTTAAATAATCCTACGAAGTATAAAAAGACATAATTAATACCTGCTCAGCAATTATGAATTAACTATCGACTATGTTCCCAATTGAATGTACCTTTAGATATCGAAGAAATATCATCAAATCGCTAGTACTTGTTAGACTGTTGTACATGCATAATTGTAATAATATAAGCAAGAATAAACCTATATAATCAAAATGCAAGTGAGAATAAAATATCCATAATGTATAATATAGCATTACGATGAATATTATAATGAGTGTGTACAAATGTGTGTATAATGCAAGAAGCACCTTTTTTTTAGTATGATATGATAATAGAAAACTTTGCCACTAAAGAAAAAGTGATATATAAATGATGCAACTTTAGAATCAGATGTTGGATATATAATCTAATCCATTCAACAAAAAGAAGGGACAGCATAACAAAAGCATCTCAGCCTAAATAGCATTAATATATATTTTACAATTCAATTACTCCCTCCGTCCCGATTATTTGGTCCATGTTTCCTTTTTGGGATGTCCCATTTATATGGTCCATTATCTAAATTTAGTAGTATTTTTTTTTTTTTGCATGTGTTTATAAATTTACCCTTATAAATTGAACATAATTAATCGAGTTATTATTAATTGTTATTGCTAAATAAGGATAATTCAGAAAATTTGTTCAAATAATTAATGTATTCATAAATGAGTTTTGTCATTCGTGCAAGTTAAAACAGGACCAAATAAATGGAATGGAAGGAGTATATGCAATGACTAATTTGAATCATTATTGTGCACCAAAGTGTAATTTTTATTATTATTATTTTTTAGAATAGCAAAGTTTAAAACTTGATAAAATGGGATAAAATTAATTAAAGTGTAATTTTTTTTTTTCTATAATGATATATGCATATTAAAAATAATAAAAAAAAAGTAAATGGGGTGAGAGAGGCTCGAACTCTCGACCTCAGGATTACTTAGCAGCTATGAGACCTACGCGCTAGCCAACTGCGCCACCACCCCTTTTTATTTCTGAAATGCAAGATTTAATATAACTTTTGTAAATTCAAAACAAATTGGAATTAGTAGATATTTACAAAAGTGTATAAGAGAGATTTTATAATATATTTTTATAAGGAAATGGGGTATAGGAAGATTAACTCGAAACCTCCTATTTGAAGATTTTCATATGAGAATTATTATTGGAATTTCTTCAAAGTGATGCAGTAAGAGTAACTAAAGTGATCTTCAACTCCTCCCACAATGTTGGATCTAAATGGAGGTTAGGGGGCTGAGCCGAAGATTATTCTCGTTTTTATAGTGTAATGATCGAATCTTTTATCAAATAGTTCCCTTCGTGAACAAGAAAACGGGATTAAAGATTAAAAAACATTAGAGTACGAGGAGCTGAGAATAAAGAAGAGCTATTTTTTTTTTCTTCTTTATACTCAACTTTGCATATAGCCGTTCCTATATTAAATTTATGGATCCACCATATTCGCACACATATTTGTTTTAATATATAGCTTGGATTCAAATTATACATCAAATTAATCATATTTGATTTCCTACCAAGTTATATAATAAAATATAACTAGATCCCAATCCAAATTATATATACATCAAATTAATGATTTAACACTAGAAAAAACATGCAATGAAAATAAACATAATATGCATTCGTTGTAATTTTTAATTTTTTTTTATTGAGCACAAGCATTTAATGTATTTTGAAGATATACACAAAACTTCTCTCTCCCTCTCCAAAAAAAAAAACAGAAAACGATGTATACACAACCTAGGTAGCTACATGATAAGGATTTTTCCAAAGAGTGGGGCAAAAGTAGTCTACGTGTTTTGTCGTTATATAATTGTGTCTTGCTCCAATTCTTTATTTATTTTTTTTTGTTTTTTTCTTGAAAACCCATCACATAATTTTTCTGCATTTCCCATCATGCATGTGCATGTAGGGTTTCTTCACAATCACAACACATTCAATGGGAGATGAAATTTTACATCAAAACATCAATTCCACATTTGGAAGCAAGGATATGATATTAAATATTCATTCTTTTTTAAGTATTATAAATAACTACAATAATAGTGACTAAATGGATAAAATTAACGAGATATTAAAGAGACATTTACGCGTGCGAGTTAGTTAGGGTTCGTGTCATAATCTTCCTGTTGGATTTTTGTTGAATACAAGATTTTTAGTTCTAAGTGTATTGCAGACAATTTATGTGTGTTTGATTATTATCGTATTTCGGGTCGGATCATCGTGTCAGGTTTGTGTCGGGCCAGCAATTATCATTAAAAGAAAATTTATTGCAAAAGCAACAACCGGAGTCGGTCTGAAGAAATCAGAAATAATATCTGTACAATCTTGTACTAAATGACATGGTCCCATAACGATTTCATACAATCAAAATATTAATTAATACTACAATATAATTGGAATAATGTTGAAATCTCAGTTCACATTCATATACAACAATATATTATTATTCTTAAATGCAATACTATAAATTAAAGGGGCATGACATGACATGATCCAGGCCATAATGTTTAATTCAATTATTTCCTCCCAAAATTTGATTAATTATACATGGTTTGAATAGTTTATTATAATCTTAATTATACATTATATTATATGAATTAAGCAAATTAAGGGTTATATAAATGACCTTGGCATCTGCACTTCCATCCCAGCGGCTTATAATTGGAGTACCTATTTTCATCTGACGGCGACGACGCTCCGACGGAGCTCCGATCAAGTCGGCGGCTGCTCGGCGTCGTCGGCACCTGCACCGCCATGCATGGATGGCACATATTGCATCTGTTTTGGCAGCTCGGCGGCGTCGACCCCAATCTCGACTTCTCCTCCACCATCAAACCCTACACATTTCATCACACACAAATCATCCCAATTAACCTAGCTAGGCTATATATATATATATATATATATTAATATATATATATATAGATAGATATATAGAGAGAGAGAGAGATGAGAGACCGAGGAAGAGCGGGAGCGGGAGCATGAGGAGGAGGGAGAGAGAAGGAAAAGAAGGGTGAGAATCAAGGCGAAGGAGTTTGAAGAAAACAAAGGAAAAGAAGAAGAAGATGAAGTGATGAGCATGGTTGCATTGTTTTTCAAATAGGAGAAGAGAATTTAGATTCGTTTCCGGATCCCATCAGAACTCCGAAGAAAGAAAAGTATTTAGAAATATTAGAGAAGCAATTAAAGGTGGGGGGAGATGAAAAAAGAGGCAGTCGCCAAATGGGAAATTAAAAACTAAAAATTGCCACTCTACCTACTCCACACTCTACACTACTACAACGCAATAAATAGCTATGGGAGAGAGAGAGAGAGGTGGGAGATTCAATTTAACTTGAGAATTACGTGACCACAAAAATAATGCAAATTTGCAGAATATTGGGAGAGATGAATGATGATCATTGATGACCCACTATTTAAAGAGCTTTGCTAATTTTGGTCCCATAAGTGCAAGGCCCCATGCCTCAACTTGATCTTATCATTTTTTTGTTTTTTATAGGTTGAAATAGAAAAAACATCATCCATCCCTAATATTTTACTTACAAGATTTGTGTATGAAACCTTCATTTCGTGGGTTTATACATAGGTAAAGGGAGGCCAACATTTTTTTTTAGGTCAACATTGCTATTGTATACATAGGTGTGGATCATATGAGAATGAAATTTATTATGAGAAATACAAATAAATCACGTATATGCATTGTATTACAATTTTATAATTATTATGGAGTAGTTTATATTCATTTTTCGGAAAATGAATAAAATTGTGCATAAAATGTATATATGGTAGGCATATAATGCACAAATGTATAATTTTTTATATAATGCATACATAGTAGTTATATAATTATATACTTAGTTAAAATGAATGCAAATTTAATTATCTCATGAACATTGGATCAAAATTTGAAAGACTAAAATTTGTTCTTATTTTTCATCAGAAAAAATATTATTATTTATTTGATTATATTTTTATTATGTGATCTCTATATATATACTTCCTCTGTCACATTAAATTAGTTCAATTTTTTTTTATTTTTGTCTGTATCATGTAATAGTCTTATTATCAAAAATGTAAAAAATAATTTACTCACATTAATAAATTATTAATTTTCTTTAACTTTATTTTTTTAATTATTGTGTCGAAATTAAATGAGAGTAATTCGATAGAAAGTGAGAGTAATAAATAAAATAAGTTAATAGAGTAAAGAATCTGTGTACTAAAAGTTAGAATTGGGAGTCACATCGCGTTAATTGCAGGTTGGTATTTGGCACACATCAACACCTATATCAATTGCCTCTGGCCACAAACAAACCTTATTTCTGGCCTCTAACCAATTTTTTTTTTTTTAGAAATTTATTTCCATTCATTTAAGAGATTTATTAGTATTAAAATATATATATAATACTCTCTCCTTCTCGGGTCATTAGTTTTATTTTGACCCAATACGATAACCAATATTTGTGAGTGTAATGAAATTAATATTTTATTGATGTGTGAAGAGTATTTTTCATTTTAAGAAATGAGATTAATGTAATGGGACACGCAAAAATGAAAAAATGGGACTAATATGTAGGGGTGAGCAAATCCGAACCGAAAACCGAACCAAACCGTAAACCGGCAGTTTTGGTTCGGTCTGAATTTTTTGAAACCGCCAAAATTCGGTTCGGTTTTAACCGAAATATGGCGGTTCGGTTCGATTTTGGTGGTTCGATTCGAGCGATTTGGATATGAATTTGCAGATTTGAACTTAGATTTGAATTGTTTTTTATGAACTTGTGTATTTGGATTTATGAGTTAGACTTGTTTGTTGAACTTGTGGGATTGTATTTGGTGTATTTAGACTTTTAATGAATGTTGAAACACGAAAATGTATGTTTTAATTCAAGCATTTTGAAAAAATAGATGGAAAAAGTTTGGTTTAAATCGAAACCATGTGGTTCGATGCGTTTGGTTCGGTTCGGTGCAAACCGCCTAACCGAACCGAAACAGTTCATTCAGTTCGATGCGGTTTACATAATCCTAGCGGTACGGTTCGATTTGATTTTTTAGGATTTACGGTTTGATAGTTTGGGTGGTTCGGTTTTCAGACCAAACCAACAGTTGCTCACCCGTGCTAATATGGCGGGACGGTGGGAGTAGGAGTATATTTTAAACATAACATAAATGCTAAAAATTGTGATTTTAAATGAAATTTCTTGCCCAAACTATTATGTATGATAAATGATGTTGATTCGTTTATATATCTCAATAAACACACTCATCGATATCTTGTTTCTGTTTTGCACAACCGAATCTGCAACGGCACGCAGCTATTAAAATAACTCTCACATAATTTCTCCTTTTAATTTGCATGTTAATTGCCATGATTCTCTCGAGATCATATTATTATTTCCTAATACAAAAATTTAACCAAAAAAAAAAAGAGAGAGAGAGAGAGAGAAAGAACTGTTATTAGTAGCTTTGCCTCAGAGATGTTCTGTTTTGTATTGAGTGGGCAATTCATTTTTAATGAGGATAGTCTCCTCAAAATGAAAGGGTCTGATTCTGATTGGATTTATTAATGGCGGATGATGTGATGGAAGAAATTTAAAGAGAAGGAGGAGCCCTCTACTCCACTCCACCTCTGCATTCTGCAACACCCCAAAAAAAAATTTAAAAAAATCACTCCAATTTCCCAGGCTGCACAATTTCCTCATTTACCCAAAGATAAGTAATTAAATACTGATTTGATCTGTGCCCAAATGAATTGATATAAAAAAGATAGAATCTTGGAGGTTATCTATCTTTCGTCAGTTACACGAGAGCTTCTGCTCATCTTCTTGTTTTTTTCTTTTTCTCACTCTCATATATCGTGTGATTTCATAGACCCAGATTACTGAAAAGCTTACTAGGTGATTCTGCTCTCTCGATTTGCTCCTTTGTTGATTGCAATTGTGAGCGAAATGAATTTGCTTGTGTTTAATTTCGTTGAATTCTTGTTGCCCTCCACGTGTTTGATAGAAGGTTTTTCAAGATTCTGTGTATTTCTTTTCATTTCTTCTGTAAATTGAATGTGTTTCTGGAGAAATTAAGTTCATGTGGGCGATGTTGTTTTATCTATCATTTTCTGCCATTTTCGAGTTTTAATATTGAGATTTTCTTGCGAAATTCACAACTTTTTTTTTTTTGGATGCTCTTGTATTCATCTTTTTCATAAAAAATCTGCGTTAATTCTTTGCTAAACCATTCGCATTTATTGTGTATTTACTATCCCTCACCTGCTACCTACACCTGGGCCATCTCATATCAACGGTTGGAGATTCTTCCATCAATTGAATATACAAAAATAGTTAACTTCCTTCTTTGATGATCTTCTCTTTGAAAATGAAGCAAAAGATTCTCATTTTGATATGACTCTATGATATTCCAATCCCCTTATAGCTTGAGACAAATGGATGAGCTGCGTGAAGTTCGACAATGGGATGAACTGATCCCAGATGCTTTAGGACTCATATTCAAGAATCTCTCACTTGTTGATCTACTAACTGTGGTGCCAAGAGTCTGCAAATCTTGGGGAAGAGCGGTGTCCGGCCCTTATTGCTGGCAGGAGATAGATATTGTGGAGTGGAGCAGGAACTGCAAGCCTGAAATCATCGAACGCATGCTTCAAATGCTGGTTTCAAGAAGCTGCGGCTCACTCCGAAAACTCTCTGTCTCCGGCCTCGCCACCGACCACAGCCTCCTCTTCATTGCAAATCAGTAAGTCTTTAGCTGTAGCAGTGTTATTACAGTCTCTGTTTATAAATGTGTTTCACCTTGTGTTTCAAGTGCTCAATGTCTGAAAACTCTGCAACTGCCGAGGAGCGGGATGAGCAATGCGGGAATGGTGAGAGCTGCAGCAATGCTGTCGAGTGTCACCAGTCTTGATTTGAGTTACTGCATCAATATAGGAGCTGCAGCTCTTGAAGCAGTGGGGAGGCACTGCAAATCTCTGACTACTTTCCGGAGAGTGATGCATCCGTTGGAGGTGATGGACAAGCTCTCCCAGGAAGATGAAGGGTTGGCCATTGCGGCGACGATGCCGGGGCTGAAGCATCTGGAGATTGCGTACATGCTTGTGGAGACGTCGAGTGTGGTGAGGATTCTTGAAAACTGCTTGCAGCTGGAGTATCTTGATGTGAGAGGGTGTTGGAATGTGGGGTTGGATGAGAAGTGTGTGAAGAGATATCCGAGGTTGAGGATTGTTGGACCCGTTGTGATGGATTGTTACGAGATGAATGGTTGGGATAATTGGTCGGATAATTCGAGCTCCTCCGGTTACCTGCCGTGGGAGCTGGTTGCAGATGGGGAGGGTGATTACTACTACGACGATTTCTGGGAAGACGAGAGTCGTGTCGAGGAGGAGGAGGAGGAGGAGGATGTTGGGATGTGGTTTTATGATGATGTTAATGCCGGCGATGGCGATTACGACTGGCCTCAGTCTCCTTGAGACACGTCTCCCTTTTGGCTGCTGTTTACCTTGTCTGTATCAAATATGTGTGGGAATTCGATGCTGGATTTTTCTACTAGCTTGAGAAATAAAGAAACGACTTCCTACTTTTGCTGTCTTCAAATGAGTAGGGGTGAGCTACGGTCGGTTGGATTTGAAATCCGAACCGCAATATCGGTTAGATTTGAAAACCGAACCGAAATATCCAAACCGCCAAATTGATCTTTTTGCAAAATCAGACAAAATTGAACGGTTAGTATTGTACAAACTGAACCGAAATCGAACTGCATCAAATAGACGGTTTCGGTTCGATTTGGCGGTTTAACCAAACGGATCCAAACCAATGATTTTGGTTTCGATTTTAAGCGAATTTCCTACACATATATATAAAATATTTGAATTATAACATATAATTTATCGTATTAAGTATTTTAATTTATTTAATTTAAAGATTTAAAATAAAATAAGAATTTTATAATTTAATTTTATTATTTTTATATTTAAATTATATAAAAAATATATATGTATATACATATTCAGTAAGGTTTAAAAACCGAACCAAAAATCAAAAATCTAAAAATATTTAGATCGAACCAGCACTAAAAAATAAAACCCAAACCACCAGTTCAATTTGGTAGGTGGTTCATTTTCTCGTGGAGGGGGGGGGGGGGAGAGAGAGATGAAGATGCAACCACATGTTTTATTCCGAAAAGATACATAAATCTCTATTATAATAAGTCCACAAATTTCAAATAAAATAAATCCAACACAGTTTATATCAGAAGATACACAGCATATTCTCCACTGGCAGCAATCTTGAAGTAGAGTCGAAGGAACTCGGCCATGGATGCTTCTGGGTTAATTAGGAGGCACAGTTTTAGCTTGCGTTTTCGACGGATTTAAGAGATGAGACGTTGAGACGCCGCCATTCTCTTCTTCCTCAGCCTCTCCGAAACGATGAACGCCAGCTCAAGAGACTGCGAGGCGTTCAACCTGGGGTCGCAGTGTGTGTGGTAGCGGGAGCTCAGGTCGTCGAATGTCACCGTCCTCGATCCTCCGATGCACTCCGTCACGTTCTGTCCGGTCATCTCCAGATGGATCCCGCCGGCGTTGCTGCCTTCTTGCTCGTGCACGTCGAAGAATGCCCTCACCTCAGCCTGCACATAAGCCAAAGCTTTCAACACCATAGCCATGGCCTACTTTGAAAGAAACTCTTTGGTTTTCCAATAAATTCATCAAGAAAGTGACACTCTCACCTAATTCTATTGTTTCAACTACCTCAACTATGTGCCACCAAACATGTAGTAGCTCAAGTTTTCTTGAAAAATAACGATTACTGTTAAAAGGGAAAGAGAGATTACCAAGATTGCGTCGAAAGCTCGGGTTTTGAGTCCGCAGGGAGCCTTGATGGTGTTCCCATGCATGGGATCGCAGACCCAAGTCACTATCTGGCCAGCTCTGCGGACTGCCCTGATCAAATGAGGGAGCTTCACTCTCATGTTCTCAGCTCCCATTCGGACAATGACCGTGATCCTACCCGGCTTGTTGTCCGGATTCAATATGTCCACGAGTTTCGTGAGTTCATTCGGATCCATCTTCTGGCTCACCTGCAAAATAGATTCAATCAATACATAAGCCAAAATGTAGTGTTTAAACTTAAACTGAGCATTGTTCAGCAACTGTCTCTGCAAGATTGCTAACCTTGATACCCAGGGGATTCGAAACTCCTCTCAAGAACTCGACATGGGCGCCATCGAGCTGCCTGGTTCGCTCACCGACCCAAAGCATGTGAGCAGAGCAGCCATAGTAGAGACCAGTAGTAGAGTCCATGCGGGTGAGTGCTTGTTCGTAAGGCAACAGCAAGCACTCGTGAGAAGTCCAGAACTCGGTCGTTGACATCACCGGATGGTCAATCGTGAGCCCGGCAGCCTCCATGAATCCCAGGGCTTCGTCAACCCTGTGAGCCAGTTCTTGGTACCTGTCCAACAATTTCAAAAACGATCAAGCACATGGACATACAACATTTGAATGTCATTCATCAAGACACACACACACCTGTCGCCCTGCTCGCTGTGCTCGACGAAATCAAGATTCCACTGAGTAACCCTCTGCATTGCCGCGTAGCCTCCGGTGGCGAAGGCCCTGAGAAGATTGAGGGTGGATGCAGCCTGGCAGTAGGCCCTGATCATCCTGTGAGGATCAGGGATTCTTGATTTTTCATCGAAGGTATCGCCGTTTATGTTGTCTCCCTTGTAACTAGGCAGCTTCACTCCATCCTTTTCCTCGTATGAGTCGGATCTCGGTTTGGCAAACTGTCCAGCCATCCTCCCAACCTAAGCAAGATCATCCACACAATTAGATACACGTCGCAGCACCAACAAACTTGTCCAAAAAAATGCATAATTTGGGAAAACCCAACCAACAATGGCATAGAAGTTTGGTTTGTCTAACTATAAAAGAAGGCGGCATGGTTTAATGCCACAGACAAACAACTTCACACATTAATGGATTGTTATACTGTTTTGAAGCAAAGAAAAGTATTTGCTGTCATCAATTTAGAAACAAATTGTGTCCATTCAATTTTCGACCTTACATGGAATTAAAGAATTTGTACGGAGGTGGGTGAGAGTTTTCAATTTCATTACATATGTAAAACTTTGAAAAGATATACTTTTTAGCAATATCGACTTATCCCGATGTCTCCGGAGAAGCTCGAACCCATACTTTCTCGGTACAAACTTAGAAAAGATATACTTTTTAGCATTATCAGCCGACCCCGGTGTCTTCGGAAGCTCGATCTCATCGCGAGAGATCATGGGTAAGATGCTTTCACCACTACACCTCGAGCAATACATCAGGAATAGGCGACATAAGCAATATCAACATAAAATCACATATAGACACACGCATGCACATATATAATATTCCCTCTGCCCCATCGCAATAGGCCTCTTACCAAATCCGGTGTCCCAACTAAATTGGGACTTTTATAAAAGTGAACCTTTTCAAACTCTACAATAAATAAAAAGGACCTAATAAACCGGAAACTAGGGATACAAATATGCAAGCAAGTCTAGTCTCCATATGTGTTCCACTTCAATTTTGGGTTCCATTTCGAACGAGTTGACTCGGATTTTCATATTTGATAATTTACAGTCAAAATCTTTTAACTTTGGACACAAAAAAGGAGAGGCAAAAATTCATACAAAACTTGAGTAATTAGAGATCTAGTTCTAAACAAAACTGCAAATCGAATTATTAAACCTAATTTCGCAATCATGATCGAGAAAACGAATGGCGGTTTCTTCGGAAACAAGAAATGAATGGCTGTACCTTAATCACAGGCAATTGACCACCGAAAGAGAGGACGACGCTCATCTGGAGAAGGATCCTGAACGTGTCGCGAATATTATTAGCGCTGAATTCCTTGAAGCTCTCGGCGCAGTCGCCGCCCTGGAGGAGGAAGGCTTTCCCGACGGCGGCCTCCGCCAGGCGCTCCTCGAGGCTGCGCACCTCTCCGGCGAACACCAATGGGGGGTAAGCCTCCATGGTCTTCAACACGGACTCCAGCTCGGCCTCATCGGGGTACTCGGGGAGCTGCAGAGCCTTCTTCGTTTTCCAGGCCTCCGGGGTCCACTTCGCGGAGGATGGCGGCGCGGAATTGGTCGCGATGACCGGCGCCTTCGCCGGCTCCGCCGCATGCACGGCCGAGATGTGGCGGCGGGAGGTGGAGAATGAGGGGGTGTGGACGGCGGCGGCGGGGAGGAGGGTTTGGGGCTGAATGACGGATTTGGAGGAGAAGGCGGCGGTGTTGGGCAACGCCATTGCTGAGTTTTCTCTGTGTTTGTGGGAATGTATGAAGATGATAGAGAGTAGAGAGAGAGATGTGGGGTGGCTCTACTTGTTGGGCTTCAAAATGCAGAATGGCTTATATAGAATGTTGGATGCAGAGTGGTTTTTGGTAGGTGAAAATGGAGTTTTTTTTTTTTTTTTTTTTTTTTTTTCTTGGGGGGTTTTGGCCCCCGATGGTTGGTGGTGAAGAAGTCTACGATTTGTGTTAAACAAGTATGTGAAAGTTAGGTGTTGGGTTACATGGTGGCGCTGCAAAGTGAGGTTGTTGCTTCTACTTTTTTTTCTTTTTTTCTTTAGAAATTAATTTTTAGGGGAGTTCTAATCATTTAGGCGGATTTTATTCATTAACCCAAACTTATTTAATATACCCTAATTAGAAATCAATAAACTATATTTAGGTGGGTGAACTCATTTGGGTATGGATAAAACCCGCCTAAACCATTTAGACGTGTCTAACGCAAGTTTTTGCCTAATTTTTATATTTTCAATTTGATACATAATTGCAATTGCATGTGTAGATTTAATAGATCATTACCACAATATAAAACAATTTAATTGAATTGGTCTAGTGTGATATTGTTAGTATGGCTCGTATATTGACAAAGGAAGGAGACAGGCAGATGCCTGCGAGCGGAGCGGAGCGGAGCGAGAGGAGCGCAAGTGCATCGAGCCGTCGTGGACGTAGGCACATTATCGAACCACGTAAATTTTGTGTTCTTTATTTTCTTGTCTTTAATTCGTATGTCATATTGTCATCGTTTCACAACAAATATTGCCTCTAATTATGTTTTTGTGTGATTTTAATCAGAACTAATTTTAAGCTAAGCATATTTTGATAAGAATTGATTTTCTTTGAGCACATAATACACGTTTTAATTAAAGAATGTATGTAAGTATAGTGAATGATGTATTTATAAAAATGCATTATTCGTTAGGCTTAAACACATCATTTAATTCAGATGTGTATCCTAACCGAAATGAACAATGTGCGTATCATTGTTTCGATCGCAATGCACGTTTTAAACGAAATTATTTTAATATAAAATAAATTTCAACCTGAATATCTATATATATATATATATATGAAATTATGAGATTGTTCCACAAATTTGAAATACTCCTTCTCTCCTGCCAAATTAGTCGTATTTTTTATTCTCGTCTATTTAACGATTAGTCTTATTTCCTAAAATGAAGAAAAAAAAATCTCATATCAATAAAATATTATCTTTACTACATTCATAAATATTGATTATCGTGTCCGATAAAAGTAGGACTAATGTAATAGGACGGGGAATATCAAATAAAACATCTATGTGATGTGATAGGTGATAGTTTGTGTGGATAAAAAAGTATTGTAGATACTATCCCAATTTAACATTATTACATCTTGTACGAAAATTAGAGTGTGTAATAATTGCTGAAATATTACCACACTTTACTAACCAATGAAATAATGTATCTTCGGAAATATCTTGAAGTTGAATTTCTAAATTCTTTATAAAAAAGAAAAGAAAAGAAAAGTTATTAGCACATTTTTTTTATTAAATTCAGGGAAAAAAGTCAACGGGGAAATTTGATTGTTTCAAATTTCAAAAGTAAAAAATATTTAATACGAAAAGACCAGAACTTACAATCTTTAAATATTGTAACCACACTAAAAATAATAGGACCAAACTATATTTTTATCCAATTAAGCCCTTTAATCCTTAATTTTAATTTATTTCAAATAAAATAAATTAATGGGTTTCCATTAATTTTGAACGGAAATTAGCTATAATGTCGTGAAAAAATAAAAAATAAAAAATCCTCGTCTTAATCTAACTACTTCGTTGTGGTTGAGGTTGGTGGGGAATTGGATACCGTTGTCATAATAAGAAATGAGCAGGGGCAATATCGGGATTTGAGGGAGAATCAAGCACATGCTCCATAGATTCCAGCCGACAGCATGATTTTCAATTTCATCATAAATACAACGTACAACTCATCACAGCGTCTTGAAGACTGAGGCTGCTGTCTTTTTTTAAAAAATTAAAAAAAAAAAAAAAAACTTTATTTATATTTATTTATATATATATAATTTTTTTTTCCCTACTTTTTTTTCATTTTTTTTGGGGGGCATTTTTCACGTTGCTGGGTGTTGCCGCACGTGAGAGTTGAGACCATTCTGACGCACAGTGATGGTAGCAAAATTATTAATACTCACAACTCGTTGAGATATTTTCCAACGAGTTAATTTTTAAAGTAGCACTCGATCTCACTCAGGTGGCACTCGTCAATTCTTTTAGCATTCGATCTCGCCCAAGTGGCAGTCAGTAATTTTTTAAAAAAATTTTAAAATAGAACTCAGTCTCATCCAGATGGCACTCGATGGAACCCGTGTCGGCCACTGACAGTGAGTCAGCCAGTCTCCTTGATAGCACTCAACAATTTTCTTTTTTAATTTTTAAAATAACACTAATTATTATTATTTTTTAATAAAATAACACATCGCATTCGTCCTTCTCTCTTTTTTTTTTTCCACCTTCAGAAAAACACTTGAAAATTTCATTAAAAAAGTGATTTTAGCTATATTCGAGACATACACATAAGAATTCAAATTCGATAAGTATTTTAGCCAATTTGGGTATTCCAAAATTATTCCCATATTAAAACATAACGCGTTAAAAACTTGTAATATAACATAATATTATATATTATCCAACTATTTTATTTCATGTTGACCATGAACATATGTTGTCCCAGTCTATATTTATTATAATGAAAAAACCTAGCTTAATTAACAAGCACTATATTACATAATATTATTTTATAATTCTTGGCTCACACATGGGACTCCCCCACAACATAAGATAATTTTGCGATTCCAATATTTTTTTGGGAATTTTCGTAAGAGTAGTTAGCATTATAATTTTAATCATTATCCTAGAAATAACTATAGAATTAATATATATTATTTGTCATTACCTACCCCTTTGGACACTTAAAAGAAATAGGTTTGATTTGGTAGATGGAAAATAAACCTACTTTTGTAGAACGTGTAAGATCTAGATGCATATGATTTAGGTGGGGATTATGAATTGAATAATGTATAGTGAAATGACTTTCTCAATGGTTAATGATTGGATTGTAATTGGTGGGATAAATATATTTTCTGAAAAATGGTACTATGTCTCTTTCTGTAAGAAAAATAGATGTATTTTGAAAGTATTTCATTTCTCATATTAAACTCATTTTTTTTAAAAAAAATGCATATGCCTTGTTCAAATAAATATGATGTAGAATGAAGTAATAAAAGGGAAAGTGATGGATCTAACAATCTATGTTGGAATATCAATCAATAGTTCTACGTCAACTAAATTACTTAATGCTCAATTATTTCTCAAAATAGAATTATAGGTATTGTTTTTGAAATAGAATTACTTAGTCATGGAGCAAGGCACTTTCAAAATCTTTAATTCAATTATACTCATTTTGTATACCAACCACAAAAATATCTTTGAATATTAACACATGCACAATACTCCCTCCGTCCCGGCTCATTAGACCCATTTTGGCCGGACATAATAACTAATGTTTGTGAGTGTAGTAGAATTAAAATTTTATTGATGTAAGGAATTTTTTTTTTCATTTTAGAAAATCAGACTAATTACGTGGGACTGACGAAAATAGAAAATGAGACTAATGAGACGGGACGAATGGAGTATATTTTTGTTTTTTCAACCTATAACATTATCAATTCAAATCAACAAAATCATAAAGGGTCCGTTTGGTTGGTGGATTTCGAAACGAGGGAATGAAATGATTCCGAAACACACCTTTTAGTTGAAGGATATGAGAATTAAAGATTGAGAATGATACCCAAATATTTGGGTATCACAAAAACCCTAAAAAACGGTGAGTTTCATTCTCATTCCAAAATTCTCATGCAATATCTTTTGTAAGCTGCTGAAAGCATATGCAATAACTGCATTTTATTTTCAGAAAAGGAAAAATCACATAATTCTGTTGAAACTTGGATAAAGATATTAAACACACAAATGAGTCTTATGTTTCACATATTGTGGAAAAAGGAGTCTGTCTACACAAACAATTCAGCACTTGTAATGGAGTCAGAATGCAAAGGGTATTTGTTACATTGATTATATCATCTAACAAGACTCATCATAAGTTGATTAAAATGCAACTGATCTAGGTAGGTGGAACTAGTAAACATAAGGCATGGATTGACCCAGAATGCCCAGATAAGAAATCTCCAGCAGCTAACTGGTAGCAACACAGTATATAATCATTAAACATGGAAGTTTACCGAAGTGTGAAGCCAGGTGGGCTGCATCTGGATGTACCAAGTAGCAATTGGTGTTTCAATAATACGGCATGTAGCGTGAAGGGCGCCTGAACCTAGGCACCTTCCTGCAGTACATGTAAGAACCATGCACATGTTATTCGTTTGAATTTCAATTGTTGATGGCTGGATTAGGGGGAGTACAGAAAAAGACTCACCCATAGCCATATGGGGCTGCATAAGGCCTCCGATATGAACCGTATGCGAGGTAAGGATTGAATCGCCTTGGCCGGAACTGTTTCATTCCAGGAACGTTTGTTCTTTTCACCATTACCTGCATTTAAGAGAATAGAATTGTGCTCGATAGTGATAAAACAGGACATGAAATTTCCACATTAAAGATATTTTGGAGACAAGTTTATATGCTGAACCTTTAATTGGCGCCCGTGTAACTCTGATTCGTTCAGTTGCAGGGCTTCTTGAACGGCTTCTACTTCAAGAAATTCAACATATGCAAAACCCTTTGGCTGCCCAAACTTGTCGGTTAAAATAGTAACACGATTTACGGTTCCACATGCTTGAAAATGTTGCTGAACTTCCTCTGGAGTGCAAGCATAATCCACCTGTAGAAAGATATTCAGCGAACAGCAAGTCAGATAATTTCAACTATCTGTAGCGCTGAATGCAAGTGACGATTATAACAATTTCAAATTATTATATTCAACCAACCAAACTAAATCAAAGTTTACAACATCTGCATGAAATTAAGGACTCATAGAGAAGAAGAAATTCATCATTAGAAAAGATGGTTAAGTGAGGACCAACGAGCCATGAAATTGGTGAATCACATTTGGTTATTCAGCAACCTCGGAATATAAAAATAACTCGATTAACAGCACAGGAGATAACCGGCACCTCAGCTCCAGCAAAACAACGGAAAACATTGTCTCATTATTGTCGCAATGAAACTTATGCTGTTGACAAGTGTAGCATCTTTCAAACATAATCTTTCCATTTACTTGAGAGCAATCCACTCAAGTCATATTTTTACATGTTTTTCAGTTAACACGCCTAAAATATATATTTACAATTATTTATATAAGGAAGAATATTCGATAAAAACATAGACTTCCTGAGACTTCTAGCAAGCTTGCAGTTTCTACGGATGAAATCATTAGTAAAGGATTAACCACTCAAAAAGTAATTTTGCATAAATCATGAGGCCACTACACCCCCAACATTCCAAGAAATTGCATTCTATTGTGTCTCACATCATTTCTAGCAAAGCACTAAAAAGATATGGCATTAAAATAGCACACAAAGAACACTATTCACAGTTTTGGCTCAGGTGTAAAACTATCTACAATATGTTCTGTAAATCAGCTTAAATCTAATGGAATTCATACTCTTGTTATGGTTCTTTCATATTGGTCTAGGGAAAATTGGGATAAAACAGATAGTGACGCATCAAGTAACAACACCTCACCACATCACGCTCTAAAAAGTAAAAACCAACCAAATCTGAAGTATCAAATCTGTCAGCCCAATCCGCAATAAGCCAGCTAGTCACCAACCTCCACTCCTCATATGCACCAGAAGGATTTGTGGCAGAAAAGCAGGACTCTTGAGGGATTTTTCAGATCATGATTACATTTGACAACTCAAGGGATTTGTCATGTGTGGAACTAGCATCTTTATTATGGCTTGAATTTAAAGGGATTTACAACATGTAGCAATAGTGCACTCTATCTCACTTTTTCCTTTTCTTCTTTTTCCTTCGCTTTTTTTCTTTTTTTTTTCTAGTATCCCCGTTCTTCAATTCCATTTTTTTTTCTTTTGTTGTTTTTACATGGGGATATCACAATGCCTTTTCACTCAAAAAATTTAGCTTTTTTTTCCCAAGATGGTTAAAACTTGCCGTTTTACAAATATGATAAATGCAAAATTAATATCAAGAAAATCCACTTAAGGGCAAAAGAACTGCTTTCGCCACCAATATACAAGGTTAAATCCAATGCTTCTCAGGAATATGACCGATCCTGCGATCATAATCACAAGAATTAAATACAAAATAAGTCTAAATGTGCACTTAATATTTTACAAACAAAATAAAAGAATTATCACAGTAACAAATATGTGTGGCCACATCACATCAGGCCACTACCCTATGAAATTGTACAATACTTAACAACATAAAACTCAAAAGCAGATGAACAATCACTTCATGTGGAAAAAAGAAGTCACCAAAAAAAAAAAAAACGGATATCTTTCTTAAACCCACTAATTTACTTCAGCTATGGCTACATCAAATAATTAAGGAGAATTTAGACAGCATTATTCACTTCCCAAACTTAACCACACATGCATCTTAAAAATCTTGACACTTCAAAACATAGATAAAATGTGGCGAAAGAAAACACAACATGCCTTAATGTGAAAAGATACAATCTATCACTAATATACTAGTTCAGACTTGTCTATGATAGCCGCCAGGCCCTGAACTCGCAAAAGATTTAAACCAATGGCAGGCTTTCGCCATGATTTTTGGAGTACATCAAACTCAAGTTTAACAACAATGTATCCAGATTTACAGAAGCTTTTGAATATTTCACAGCATGTCTTTTGGTTTTCCAAAGTCCATCCAAACTCACTAACCGGGAATTAATGGAGCAATATAGTAGCATATAGTTAGGAATGTCTATTAGTCTGGGTAAGAGATAGACAACTTGTGTAGTGCAATAAAGAAAGTAACAGATCCAGCAGAAGGCCATAAATTAAAAAGTATAATGTGTCGAACTCGAACAATCAATTGTGCATCAAGCATGCACTCAAACAAATTAGTTCATAAATCACAGACTAGAGGCTATCAGAAAAAAAATTTGCACATGATGCGTACTTACATTGCCAACATAGACAGATCTTGCATCCACCTCTTCCTTGTTTGCCTGGGCTGCTGCACTCGCAGGGTCTGCGAGACAACAAAAGAAGAGCATGAAACCGGAAGCAGCATGTAAAATAATATTCAAGCGGCAACAAGATAATTATTAAATTACGGAAAGTGGAAAACACATATATAAGGTCAAGATGAGCCATTCGTTACCACTACTGATAGGACTAGAGATTATCTATGCACTGGGAATCGTAACTTCCATGCCATAGAATCTTTTTCCATTCCTTTTTTCTTTTAGCAATTAATCATTTAGTTGCCATATGCATCCAGATATTGACAGTTAGATAATGAAATGAGAACGTGGAGAAATATGGGTTCCCATAAGTTCAACAAATGATTAAATCGACGATACCCTCAGGGCTCAAACAAAATAGTTTCTAAATCACTAACCAAACGTACATCCCAAATAACAAATTTCATATATCTAAATTCTCACAGAACAATACAAAACCAGCACTAGGTCACCAATTTTGTAATTAAATTAATTGATACCAGTGGGGTTGCATTATTCTTTTCATTTCTTCTTCTCGGTATACTTCTTCTCTTAGATTTTTTTTTTCTTATTTCATAAATTCAATCGGAAAACTGATCAATTAACCATCACAATCAGAGGGGAGAAAACACCCCAACAGAAAATATTTCAACGATCCACCAAACCTTGAACAGAACCCATCTCCTTCTCAACTTTGGCCTGCATCTCACGAAGCGCCGCAGCTTCCTCTTCCATCTCCTTCAATCGCTTCTTCATCTCATCCAGTTCCTAACAATCATTAATCAAATCAATCTCGCGAACACTCACAAGAAGCTACAAATCAAACACAAATTAGCGACGATCTCCTTTTAAGAATATGATTTCACAAGAACCTTGGCGGCAGCGTCATCGTCGGCTCCGGTCATGTCGACGTCGGCATCGGCTTCCATCTCGCCTTCGTCTGGAATATCTCCACCGTACACCTCATGCTCCTCTTCCTCCATCTCTCTCCCTCAGTCTCAGTGTGTGCTTGCTTGTGTGCGGGCGGAAAGGGATAACCCACTGCTTTCCTTGAATCGGACTTCAGATTTGGGCTTCATATTTTGAGGGCCCAAATAAGGCCCATCAATTATGTAGTGTCCTCTAATTATAAGTTAAAAATAATGAAATACTCCCTCTGTCCCGGCTGAATTGTCCCGGGTTGACCGGACACTATAATCAAGGAGTGTGAGTGTAAAGTAAGTTGAGTGGAATTAATATTTTATTGTTGGGTATAAAAAAGTTGCCTTTTTAAGTAATGGGACAATTGAGGTGGGACGGAGAGTTTATTTCAATTTAGGACCCGAAAGATAGTTTAATTATCGATTCAGAACCCGAAAGATGAATTCTCAATCCATGACTTGAAAGATTCTGAAAAAATTCTCAATTCAGGATTCAAAAGATCATAAAATTCTCAATCCATGATTTCAATATCAGATCATAGATTGGGAAATGTATGATATCCCGAATTCTGAATTGAGAATCCATCTTTTAGTCCTAAATTGATAATTTTTAACTATCTTTTAGATTTTGTATCGATAATTCTAAAAAAAAATAGAAATCATCCCAACTTGCAGAGCAAGTGGTTAAAGCGTTTTACGTATTTGTGTTCAATTAATCTTGAATTTAAATAGAAGTGGAATAAATTAATGCATTCTATTTTAAAAATAAAATAAAAGGCCCAAAATCCGCTCACTATTACGAACATATTTTCATACTTTTTTTAAAAAATATAAATATATATATTTTTACTTAAACATCCAGATATCCACACGAAATCTCAAATTTATGATGTATTAATTACATACAAGGTGCTTTCACGTCTCAAGTAAGGGACAAATTTCATAATAATATTATTTTTTTTATAGTAATACATTTATTTAAACTCATATACTCATATATTCATAAAAAGGTTCAAATTCATAATTTTGTAGTCACATGTAAAGCATTTCATCACTACACCCCGAGTGAGGGGCCAATTTTTTCATACTATTATTGTATATTATATTTGTTCATGTTGATATATGTTGAAGATTGTCAAAGCAAAACTTACACTCTACTCATGTATTTGAATTTCAATGACATTACAATCGAATAAACCAAAATCCAAAACTTTATACTATTCTATGTCAAAATCAATGCTTCCATTCCCAAATCTTCTACTATTTCCACTATGTGCACACTTTTTATAAGTCACGCAAAAATGTCGAATGCTTTTGGAAGTGGATGTAAGAGATAATGATGTAGCATTATTACTTTGAAAATTGGAATACATAAATGATAAAGCATTGGGCAAATTAAGAAAAATTAGATTCCTTGTGTATCCAAAAATTGGTAGCACTTTTAATGACATTATGTAATTCGACAATAATTTGGTTGAAGATTAGTGTCATAATAAAGTTTTAATTACCAAAATTAAAAACTAAACTGGGCATGTGGCCTTTAACAAAGCCGTCTTAAACTTGTTGTGTTGCCAATAAATTAAGATCTCTATAGAAAAAAAATTAATAATTGAACTTAATTTTTTTTGAGATATTTTTTATTCAACGTTATAAATATAGAATTAGTTCACACACACAAATATATATATATATATATATATATATATATAGTAATGATATGCTGCCCACCTTATGGTGAGCTTTCGTGAGCTACAAGAATAGATTATACCCTAATTGGGTGTATGAACCCTACGATTGAATTTATAAAGTTAATTAAAACTATAATAAATTAAAATTATAAAAAATAAATGATTAACAAAATAAAATTTTATTAAAAAAATATAAAAATATATGCTGTAGCTCA
>JAPKLW010000194.1:195150-208259 GCA_026898455.1 Plectranthus barbatus
TTGTAGGGAAGGTCTTGGGTTAGGCAGGCCTAAACGATTTAGGCGGGTTTTATCCATTAACCCAAGTTCAAACTCATATAATATACCCTAATTGGGATTAATAAATCCTATTTGGGATGGATCAACCCATTTGGGTAGGATAACCCGCCTAAACCGTTTAGGCCTGATTAACGCAAGTTTTTGCCATTTTTGTATGATTGATAAGTTGGTGGTAAAACCGACATTAATTGTGTCTGATTTCTTTTGTTTTCTGATTTGAATATATTGATATATAACATTTATTTATTTTTACCTAATAAGCTCATCTTAAGGGTCCAATTCTAGATCTCTCGTCCACTTAGAGGGAGGGATACCATTAAACAACATTTTTAATATAGGTATGGTCATTATTCATTATCCCAACTGAAGAAATATTATAATAGGACTTTATCATATTATTTAGTATTTATATATATTTGTTTCACTTTGAAAATTAATAAATCAGAGTGGCGCAGCGGAAGCGTGGTGGGCCCATAACCCACAGGTCCCAGGATCGAAACCTGGCTCTGATAAAAGGAGTGGCTTCCCAAACTGATTTAATTTTTTTGCTTTTTTAATGCTTTTTTAATTACCACAAAAAATAATATAATTTACTTTTTATTTTTTATTTTTAACTTTTCTCCCTTTGTTTTTCTATAAAACCACTTTATATAGTTCAGATGCAACCTTCCCAAATTAACTCTTTTTTTTTTTTGTTCACTTCAAATTCTATAATATTTTCCTTACAATTTAAAAGTCGATTTTTTGCTTAAAAACTTTCACGAAGAAATGAAGTCTGAGGAGAAAGGAAAATTAACCCTTTTTATTTTTTTAAATTTATAATTAAAATATCCGAATTAAGGCAAAAACTTGTGCTAGACACGCCTAAACGGTTTAGGCGGGTTTAATCCATACTCAAATGAGTTCACCCATCCCAAATAAGATTTATTAATCTCTAATTAGGGTATATTAGATGAGTTTGGTTTTGGTTAATGGATAAAACTCGCCTAAACCGTTTAGTCGTGCCTAACTTGAGAACTTTCCCAAATTAAAGATGTGCCGTGATTTTTAATTTTTTTTTTTATGATATATTCAAACTCGAAATCTTGAGATTATTTATTTTTTTACGACAACTCAATTTACCATTCAAATTCAAAAAAATAAAATAAAATGAAATTGAATAGTATTTCATCATCACTTAAAGGCACATATCCAACCACAAAAAACTCTGTCGGCGTTTAGTTTCACAGATACCAACACCTACTCCATCGGTCGTGTTTTTGGCCCACAATATTTCACACTGTGAACTCAAAATATATATATTTCTTTTAATCCATTTTTTTTTTCTAAAAAAAATTGTTAACAAGTGAAGATAATTAGTAATTCTACATGAACCCTTATGTTTTTTCAGAAAATAATAAGCTTAGATGCAGGAGTGGATCCAAAAATAATTGGTAGAGGTTTCATTGAATTTTTAAGTAAGAAAAAGATTATGTAATTAAGAAAAAAAAATATCAACTCATAATAACAATAAAATATATATAAAAATTCATACATAAAAGCTAATCTTACTATTTTATAAAAATATCAGCCTCTTCATATATATTTTTCTTCAATCTCAGCCCCCCTTCTTCTTGATAACTTGTTAATGAAAAGAATTGTATCACAAAATATTATATCATCCTATTATTATGATTTTTAATTGAATCAAAAAAAAAAAATCAACTAGGGGACTGATGCCCACCCCAACCCCTTACTACATTCGCCACTGCTTAGATGCAAACAATTTACCGATGTATTTCAAACTCAATACATGAGTATAATTCAACCTTTCTCTCTAAAGTATTTAAAAATGCTTTACAATCATTTGAGTCAAATTATAATTTTATAAGTTTATTAGACAATATTAGTATTTCCAAAGATTTTCATACAATATATAATTTGCATTATTTTAAGCTGACTACTATAATATTTTTAAGCATACATGAAAATTTTCTATATGATTATTTATATACGTACAATAGAAACATAAATTATTATTAAATAAAGTAAACTGTATTATTTTGAATTAGATTCTTTTTATATTATTTTAAAAATATTTATTTGTGCAACGCGCGAGTGTTAATATAATATTTTAAAAATATTTATTACTAAGATTTTTAATCGAACAAAAAAAAAAAAAATCGACTAAGGGGACTGATGCCCACCCCAACCCAACTCAATACACGAGTATAATTCAACCTCTCTCTCTAAAGTATTTAAAAACGCTTTACAATCGTTCTTTTAAAGTATTTAAATAAACGGTGTTGAACTTAATAATATGTTAGGATTCAATTTATTTATACGACATAATAAGGAAAATGTCTCAATATTATAAAATGACTTACACCATTATCTCCAATCGATAGGAGACACATTTAATACTTATAGCCGATATAAATTCAAGATTAAAAAAAAAAAGAAATAAAAAACTTATAAATCGAGGGTTTCTCACACAAATCTCTAAATTCAAAATTATGTGAAAACCCCTATAAAACTGGTCCATCCCCTACCAACTGAGCCACTCATACCAAAACCACTGCCAAAAATAATGCTTCACTCAGTTATCAACCTCTACCTCCTCCTCAGCTCCGCCGTCGCCGCCGCAGAGCCGGCTCTCCGTCCGGGTTTCTACTCCAAAACATGCCCCGAAGCGGAAGCGATTGCGCGCGATGTGCTGCTCGAGGCCATGGGCAGAGAGAGAAGGAGCGCGGCCTCAGTGATGCGACTGCAATTCCACGACTGCTTCGTCAATGTAAAAAAACGCCAAGGAAAAAAAAAAGTGATTGACGAGAATTTGGATTTGTGAGTGATGGGGGGAATTTGTGTTTGTGCAGGGTTGCGATGGGTCGTTGTTGCTGGATGAGACGGCGGAGATGGCGGGGGAGAAATCGGCGCTGTCGAATGTGAATTCGTTGAGATCGTACGAGGTTGTGGATGAGATTAAGGGAGCGTTGGAGATGGCATGCCCCGGAGTTGTTTCTTGTGCTGATATTGTCGTCATGGCTGCCAGAGATGCTGTTCTGCTGGTAAACTTACTTCTCCCTCTTCTTTTCCTTCCCTCTATAGTCATAAAAATCGCTAGATTCTAATCGAAAATCTGCTTAGGAGTGTAAGCTAATTTTATATATTTAATTTTTATTCAGTATTCTTAAAAAAAAATTCTATTCAATATTTAGGCATTGACTAATTATCAAATTAATGACTAAATCGCTAGACTCTAGTTGAATATCGGGTTAGGACTAGTGTCTAATCCGTAAGCTAATTTTATATATTTAATAGTATTAATTTTTAATCATTATTCTTAAAAGAAAAAATTCTATTAGACGGCACTTAGCCTGCCTAAATCGGTGTTAAGGCATTGATTAATTATCGGATCAATGCCTAAATCGCTAGACTCTAGTCAAATATCTAGTTAGAACTAGTGTTTAATCTGTAAGCTAATTTTATATATTTAATGTATATTATTTGTTATTCTTAAAAGAAAAAATCCTATTAGACAGCACCTAACCTGCCCAAATGAGTGTTTAGGTATTGATTAATTATGGAATCATGTAGACATAAGAATTTGAGGGTTTTCGACTTGATTAGGAGACTAGACGCTCTAAGCAGCCTCAAACCGGAATTTTTAAAATAATGCTCTTATCTCAATGGGTGTATGTGTGTTTGGATTACTCAAGAAATGGCCTTTATGAAAGGAAAGACTAATCTTTGTTTTTTTTTGGTTGTGTATGAATGGAACAGAGTGGGGGGCCGAGATGGGAGGTGAAGCTAGGGCGGCGAGACAGCCTGACAGCCAGTCAAGAAGCATCAAACGACATAATGCCAAGCCCACGAGCAAATGCAACCTCCCTCATAACTCTATTCACCAAATTCAATCTCTCTGTCAAAGATTTGGTGGCCCTTTCTGGATCCCACTCCATCGGCAAAGCAAGGTGCTTCTCCATCGTCTTCAGGCTCTACAACCAGTCGGGCTCCGGCCGCCCGGACCCAGCCATCGAGGCCGGATTCCGGGAGAAGCTCGACAAGCTTTGCCCATTAGGAGGCGATGGGAACGTGACCGGGGATCTGGATGCAACGCCTGAAAGATTCGATAATCAATACTTTAAGGACCTGATGAGAGGGAGAGGGTTTCTGAATTCGGATCAAACGCTGGTTTCCTTGCCGGAGACTAGGAAGTATGTCGAGATATTTAGCAGGAATGAGAGTAGCTTTTTCGAAGCATTTGTGGAAGGGATGATCAAGTTGGGAGACTTACAGTCTGGGAAGCGTGGAGAGATTAGGAAGAACTGCAGAGTTGTGAACAGCCCTTCGAGTCTGTATGAAGATTGAATAATGAAATTGCTTTCATCTACAAACACAAATGGTTAGTAGTAGAAATTCAACAAATTTAAATGAGTGTAGAATTGAGAAAAAAAAACAATGATAGATTGCTCAAAAATGTGATAATTAAACAAAAACAGTAGCATGTCAAATGCTTTCAGAAATAAAAATGGATAGCATTCTTTCCTAATGTAATCAAAAATGATTTGCAGCAGAGAGAGATATTAAGCAGCAATTAATGGTTTTGATGCTGCAGAGAGTCTAGACCGCTTCTTGGCCAAGCTCTCGCTTCTCCTTTCTCTCTGTTCCTTCAAACGAGTTGCGAGAAGCTTCTGGTACTCGGCGGCCTCGGACTTGGCCTTGGTGATTCTCTTCTTCTTCTCTGCAATTCTAGATCTCTTTCTTTGCAGGGTCAAGGGAGTCACGAGCCTCTGAATCTTGGGAGCTTTGCTCACTTTCTTGCCTGTAACATTACACATCTCACAAAGTAAGCAAATGTCATGTTGAATGAATCAATTTGATTGATTAAGAAGTGGTAGAAACTCACCGGCTTTGGTGGTGAAAGTTCGGCGGTAAGTGTTGACATACTTCCTCACATCATCGTCCTTGGAAAGGTTGAAAAGCTTGCGGATCTTTGAAGCCCTCTTGGGACCTCTCATTCTCGGTTTCTCAGTATCAGTTAGCCCGGGAAGTTCATTGTCGCCCTTTTTGACAATGACCAGATTCAAGACGGAGAGATCAGGGCTAACAATGCACCCGCGGACAGATTTCCTTCTGCGCTCACCATCTCTCCTTCCATAACCACGGAAGCAAGGCGTACCTGTTGTATGAACATTAGCTCTTATGCATGAAGGAATAATAGATACCACAAGTAGCCAGTGAAACTATCATCACAAACCTCTATGGAGGAGCAGACTGACACGACCAGGAGTCAAGACTCCCTGCTTCATGGGGAAACCTTGTTTGTCGCAACCACCCATGATCTTGAACACATAGCCCTTAAACTCCTGAAATTTTCATTTGGAGAAGTTAAAACAAAAAAAAATCAAGAACCAACTGCTAATTCCATGGTCCAAAGCAGAAGGTTGAATGTAGAGGTGACATACCTCACCCATTGCTTCCCCATTGACCTCCTGAGAAATCCTCTTGTCCCAGAATGCACGACTGAAATTATAAGATAACCAACATTTATATCAATCCATGTTTCCCATCACATATGTCCATTTACCATTTCTATAACTAGAGCTAATTTAAAACATAGAAAACAAAATTGACAAAAAGAAGAATGAAGCATTCTACACGCTACCACTGGGACTTACTGGTCCAGAGTAAGCAGAATAAAGTTCTAGAACAAAAGACATAATGTTTATAATTCTGCCTATGAAATTAAACTCAACTTAATTGGAGAAAAAAGGTGCTACCAAAATATACAGAATTTCTAATTACTGCAGATTGAAGAAGGACAGCTTAAAAGTCATCACAAACAAACACAATTATACTGCAAATAACATAAATCACGATTACACAGTTGCAACGCATTGAAATATCCAAATTCGGAACTCCTGTCCTACCACAAAACGCTATACACACATAAAAACACCCTCAGAATAGCCTTCACATAATCTCGCATGAATGCATTAAATAAATCAATGGAATATAAAAAACATACAGCTTTAGGTCATCGTCAATCTCGAGCTTCTTCTGGCATCCAGTCGTCGGATTTGCAATGTTAAACTACACAATCAAACAAAAAATAAAATAAAAAATTAGGTAATGAAATGCGGGAATTAAAACAGATTCTAATCGAAGAAAAACAAGTTAACAGATTCATAAAGCAAAACATAGAATGAGAAACAGACCTTCATCGTGTTCAATGAAGCGCAGAGGAGGCAGCGTAGATGTGATACTGCAGCTTCGAATTGCTCAGCCTCTGTTGCGAAATTAGGGTTTTGAAATTATAAGTGGATGGATTTATACAGTAAAATTTATGGGCTATACATTTTAGGCCAGGCCCGTTTAGTCGCCCCGAATCCAATTCTAATAATAAGAATTATTTTATTTTAGTAATAATGGATTAAGCTTGATATTTACATTTAGATTTAAAATCAATATTTATTTAATTCGCATTTTTATCGGATCAATAATTCAATACGGTAATATGGGCTTCTAAGTATATTACAAAATTTATTAAATTTACAAATTATTTTTATGTAAAAAAATAAAATTAAAATGAAGTAATGTTATTTATAAATCAAACAAGCATGACAAATTAAAAAATAATCTATAATATATATATATATATATATATATATATATATATAGGGGCTGATCTGGTGAGAATAGCCTTTATCATGAGAAATGAGAATAAATCTCGTCCATAGATTTGACAACATCAACGATCCAGATTACATAGGAGCTTTAACAAAAAACGCGGCATAATATCCTCATTTTATTTCATTAAAGGGCAACATAGTCATTACGAACGTACAGTGCACAAAAGTTGTGTTTCGTTCATTTTATGTATTATATACTTCATTTTATCTTAGTTATACTTCATTTTATCTCAATTGCGAATCATTATAAAATAAATTCGATTCGAATTTTGATGTTACACGTGACATCATTTTATCTTAGCAGTTCTTCATTATATCTTAGTTATTCTTCATTTTATCTCAATTGTGATTCATTATAAAATAAATTCGATGTGAATTTTGATGTTACCCGTGACATACATTTTATCTTAGCAGTTCTTCATTATATCTTAGTTATTCTTCATTTTATCTCAATTATTGTTCATTATAAAATAAATTAAATAAAAATAAAATCAATTTTTCGGAAAAAATGATTTCAATTCTCTTCATTTTATCTCCTATATACATCATTAAATGAAAAAAATCAAATTTTTAGAAACAGTTTTCTTCATTTTATCTCCTCTATACTTCATTAAATGAAAAAATTAAATAAAATAAAAATAAAATCAATTTTTTGAAAAAAGTATTTCAGTTCTCTTCATTTTATCTCCTATATACATCATTAAAAGAAAAAAAATCAAATTTTTAGAAACAGTTCTCTTCATTTAATCTCCTCTATATTTCATTAAATAAGAAAAATTAAATTAAATAAAAATAAAATCAATTTTTCAGAAGAATATGTTAAGTTCATTTTATCTATTTAAAACATCATTAAATTAGAAAATTCAATTAAATAATAATAAAATTTAATTTAATTTTAGAGTATTGGATGACTCAACAAGGCAATCGAAATCTTATGAAAAATCGAAAAGAAAAGGAATTACAAATCCAAATATGTAATAATGAAGTTCGCGGAGGATAAAATGAAAATGGAAATTATTTGAGGGAGATACCATCAGACTAAATGACAATGATACCCTTAAATATGTAATAATGAAGTTCGCGGAGGATAAAATGAAGACGAAAATTATTAAGGCATGACTGCAGATCTTGTGAAATCAAAGGCTAAGATTTATTCTCATTTCTTACATTAACACCTATTCTCATATAATCTAACCTAGAGGAGGGATCATATAAAAAAAAATTCCCCTATGAGAAAAAAGACTGAATCATGTCCATCAGATCTAAAAAAATCAATGGTTGATATTTAATCAAGCAACAATTAAAGCGTAATCAAACAACAAAATAATCAAGCAACAACTAAAGCACAATCAAGCAACATTGTAATCAAGCAATAACCTGAATAAAATCAAGCAATGTCGTGAATACAATCAAGCATCTTTCTCATTTTCTCACGTTAAGATTTTTCTCACTGGATCCGCTCTCATCTAACCTATATATATATATATTAAGATATCTCGAACTTTTGATCACGGTAAGACACATTCACCATTACACTTCGAGTTCGGAACTAAATTTGCCAATCCTAGATGATTAACAAACGATCCAAACTGAAATAGTACAAGTTTATTAGCCTAACATTTGATGTAGATGTGGATACATAACTAAAATCTGGTAAATTAATTAGCAATTTAGTAAAATATACAATTCACGATCAATCTCATTTTTAAACACTGCGTTTAGGTTACTCTAAATAAATATTTGGGTTGGGTGGTGCACTTTTTAATAAAGTGTTACCCACCAATTGATCAATATTTTTATATTTCTTTTCGCTTAATCGAGCATAATCGTTGGTTAATCATATAAATTCATTCATTAATGAATTAATTTAGATAAGATAATAATAATAGTATTGGAGGAATAAATAATTCAAAATGGGAAGGTCTTGGGTTAGGCAGGCCTAAACGATTTATGCGGGTTTTATCCATTAACCCAAGTCCAAACCCATATAATATACTCTAATTGGGATTAATAAACCCTATCTGGGATGGATCAACCCATTTGGGTAGGATAAAACCCGCCTAAATTGTTTAGGTCTGCCTAACGCAAGTTTTTGCCATTCAAAATTTGCTAGTTGCTACCAACGGCTAATAAGTGATAACCAAACAAAATCGTTGAAACAGTGAATATTTCACATTAGCACTCATTTTATCTCGTTCTTAAATATTCAAACCTACAATAATGCAACTCTCAAAATGTAATAAGTTTTGGTTTGATATATATACTAGCAAGTTGAGTATTTTTCTTTATTATTCTTTTCAAATTTATAAATTTTACAGCTTGATTAACAAGAATATGTTGAAAATCATGTTTGAGTTCATGTTTTATGCTACCTAAATGATTTGTAATTATTTTCTTAATAGTTATCTAAATAATGGTATACAATTCCACATTTTTAGGTTTTCTAAACAAACCTTGTTTGTATTATGTTAGGATTCAATTTTTCCTTATTAAATCAATTTTTAAGAAGAAAGATTTTTCGTCATTATAAAGTGACCCAGATCAATATTTTCAGTCAATGTGGGACACATTTAATACACTCCCTCATACGTCATACGTGCAACATGGAATTTTTTTTGTCTTCGTTTTTTTTTTTTTTTATATATATAATTTTAAATCGCCAACCACTGATTGTTGGAAGCTCCCATCATTATAAATTTGTAATTTAACTAATTCTAATATCATATTAGGATTCAACTTTTACTTACAAAATTGACTTATAAATAGAGAAATTTCTCACCATAATTAAGTGATCCACATAGATCTTTTAAGTCAACAAGGCACATATTTAATGTACTTGATTCAATTAAATTTTGTTCTAACCTTGATGGAATGGCAAAAACTTGCATTAGGCACGTCTAAATAGTTTAGGCGAATTTTATCATATCCAAATGGGTTCACTCATCCCATATAGGGTTTATTAATCTTAATTAAGGTATATTAAATATGTTTGGGTTGGGTTAATGGATAAAACCCGCCTAAACTATTTAGACGTGCCTAACCTGAGGCCTTTCCTGATGAAATAGATTTCCACTCCTCAAAAGCATGTCATTTTCATAGAAAAACTTCTCAAACCAATTCGATGTTTCAATGAGTAAACATTGATTGAAATGATGTAGAAAAAGACAAGACAAAAAATTTTGAACATCACCTAAGCTTTATGCTTGATTGCAAACCTACAAATTTATGTATGTACACAATAGTTTAATGGCCCTAACCCATAAAGCAATTGACATAAAATCTTCATACACATGGATTTGCAATAAGAATCAAAGTCACATTGCGCAAACAAAATCGTCAATTGTTTCACTATCATCTATATCTTCATCGGTGTCGATTTCATCGAGATCGATACTCCCTCCTCCGGTAAGCATATCGATCGATTTCGTGGCTTCGCCCGGTATCCGAGCCTCTTGTATTATAGCCAGTGCTTCGTCAATGCTCTGAGAAGTATAGTCATTCACTTGCATACCAACCTTCTCTCCCTCCTCGAAATCCGTGGGGAGGTTCTTAAGAAACCATGGATGCTTCTTTATCTCCGAAATCGTTATCCTCTGCAACGAGCAAAAGGAATCAAGTCAAAACGTAATTCAGTTATATATGATTAAAATTAATTATAGTGTAATAGATCGATCTTGACCTTTTCTGGTCCGGCCACGAAGATTCGTGACAATAGATGCTTGCATTCCTTAGAGACTCTAATATAGTCCGGGATTGAATAATGGACACTTAGTATTCTCTGAAATAAGACAACCTTCGAGTCGACTAATGTTTATTTATTTAATTTGGTAAGAAAATTGGTGTGATAATGATCTTACATTGATTGTTTTCTTGAAATTTCTTGGATCATCAGAATCTTCAAATGGATAAGCACCGACTAGCATCACGTACAGTGTAACCCCACATGACCAAACATCTGCAATCTTTTTAAGGGGCCAAGAAAAATAATAGTGTCACATATACTACCTCCGTCCCGCGCTATTAGTCCCATATGATTTCGGCACAGGAACCAATGTTTGTGAGTGTAGTGGAATTAATATTTTATTGATGAGTGTGAAAAAGTTTGCCATTTTAGGAAATGGGACTAATAGAGTAGGACAAACCAAAAAGACAAATGAGACTAATAGAGTGGGACGGAGGGAGTAATATATATTATTATTGCTCAACTTGTCATAAAAAGAAAATGTAGGATTAGTTAATTAAGATGGTTTTCAAAGGAGATCGTTTCGATGATGTGTCGAGTAAAGAGGTCCTAATTCAGAAAGGAGACGATTGGTTACCTTCCCGTCGTACACTTTTCTGGATAGGACCTCCGGTGCAATATACGCCGGCGTCCCCACCGTTGATTTGGGTTGAGAGTGGAACAAAGCTGACTGAGATTTTCAAGAAAGCTAGCCATGTTGATGAAGTAGCTACTAGCTAGTAGAGTTTTAAGGGCTTTTTTTTTTTTTTTTTTGGGACATGAAGATGCATACCTTAGAGTATCCGAAATCACATATTTTGAGGCGTGGGGCTGGGGTTCCATCCAATAATGTGTTTTCGAGCTTTAGATCTCTATGGCAAATTTGCTGCATTCATGAAAGAAATTGAGACATAATCTTGATCATATATATATTCATATATATGATAAAACAAAAGAAAAAAAAAACAAGTGGATTTGGTTGTGGTTGAATTTACCATGGAATGGCAGTAACTGACTCCAGATATCAACTGTTGAAAGAAATATCGTGCCTAAGAAAAAAGGAGAAAGCAGAAATTAATGCCTAAACAATGTCCAAAAAAAAAAAGAAGAAGAAGAAGAAAAATTCACAGCAGAAATTAACCAAGAAAAAGAAGAGTTATATATATATATATGTACCTCATCTTCACTGAACCTGCCGGCGCTGCAAATCCGCTCGAAAAGCTCCCCGCCGGCGGCGTATTCCATCACAATGGCTAGATGGGTTGGTGTGAGCAACACCTGCACATACCCAAAATCACAAATTTCTTGGATTCCATTACTCTGTTATGTCAACACATGAGTTCATATATATATATATATATAGAGAGAGACCAAAAAAAAAAAAAAGGAAAAAGAAAGAAGAAGAAGAAGAAGAAGGTTTTTAGTTTTGACCTCTTTGAATCTTATGATGTTTGGATGCTTCAAAGATCTGTGGTTCATGATCTCCCTTTGGACATGCTCATCAATCTAAACATACACACAGCAAAAGCTTCACATCATCAAATAAACAAAAAATTTAGAAAAAAAAATTGAAGAACCTTTTGTCCTCTCTCAATGTACTTGACTGCATAGAGCTCACCACTCCATTTATCTTTAACAAGCTTTGCAACACCAAAATTCCCACACCCTATATCCTTCACTACTTCATATCTCTCCATTTCTTCAAAATCATGCAAAATCTTCTTCAATTTTGCAGGGGTGGGGTTCAGAACTTGAGATTGATATGCAATTGCATGAGAAAATATGAGGCCTGCAGCAACCTAGGATTATATATATATATCTCTATATATATATATATATATATATGAAGGTAGTGGCGGATCCACACACTAGGATTATGGGGCTCTAGTCGAAATTTTTTTATTTTGTATTTTTATAGTATTGTGATCCATAATTTTTTGGACTAACTCCCCTAGTAAAAAAGAAAAAATAGATGAAAATAACAAAAAGAATTTGATATGAATGATTGAAGTCCAATAAAAGCTCCCAAAAAAAAAAATTCAGTCCCCTCACGAGAATTTTCTAGATTTGCCAATATATGGAGGTGCTATGCCTATGTGATAGAATTTTGCAAGTTTTGCAAACTGCAAACTCCCAAGATAGGTCTAATGTTTGAGGTATTTAAAATTTGTGGGAATACATAAAAGTGGCCACTTTGAATAACTTGCTATGTTTTATAGCCACAAGGATAAAAATATAAGTTTTTTAGCCACTTTGTACTTTTGTCTTTTTCTTTCTTCCATTTTTGGCTACAAGACAAAATCAACTTTATTAAAGTTATTTCCATAATCGGAAATAATTATTTTATCATTTATTTCCAACAACCAAGGTTGTTGGAAATTTATTAAAATCTTTTACAAACAAATTTGTCTTTCATTGTACGAGAAAATATTCAAAAATTTTTTGAAGATAGTTGATATAATTTTGAGAGCCAAAAATCGAAGGTATGTTGATTTCAACCGTTTTTCTCATTTTTCATTCATTTTCTGCATTATTATGATGATATGTATTCAGAATCGACTTGTATATCTTAATTTTTTCGGAAAATATAGTGATTTTATGACTGTTTTTCGTAAAAAAATACGCAGAGAGCTATGCCATTCCGAGATCTCGAAATGCCATTTCGAGATCTCGAA
>JAPKLW010000194.1:208269-228154 GCA_026898455.1 Plectranthus barbatus
TCGAAATCCATCTCGAGATCTCGATTTGGGTGATTATTGGCTAATTGGATGTTTAATTCACTAAATTCGGGGATAATCAACTCATATAATATTCATTTAAGCATTTTTTATTCGATATCAAAGAAACTTGCAATAGTTCATTCATTACCAAGATGTTTACTTTGTATTATACTACTTCTACTTCATCATATTCAAACAACAATAAGATATGAACATTTCAGTTAGAAACATTTTATGTATGAATCGATTCATATGTAGAATGTATTATGTTAAATGAAGTTTAAATTGTGAAATACATGTCAAGTAATATGTGTTTATATAATATAATATCTTAATTTAAGATTAATTTAAGATAAAGTTTAAATTAAATGGATTTCGAGATGAGCTATGCCATTTCGAGATCTCGAATTGATTCCGAGATCTCGAAATGGCATATCGAGATCTCGATATCAATTTCGAGATCTCGTCGTCTCTATCCTAGGACGGGGCTCTGTTACGATTTTTACACAGTTCTCGCAGCAAAAATATTCCTAAATAGTTTTTACTCAGATTTAAGCATAGAAATCGACGAAATATGAAACTAATCAACTATATACGTAATTAACATGTATTCGAATCTAAAAAGTATACTAATCGACGAAAAAAAATAAAAAAATAGGCATATATTAAACGAAAATAAATGTGAATATGAGCATACTTGGTTCAAATTTTCTTCTTCTCCGGACATATTTACGTTCGCAATAATTTTCTTTTATTCACAACGGTAATTTTATTGAGTTTTCGATATTTTACAGTTGCCGTCGGTGGTGGGAGTGGGACAAAGGGAAGAGAGAGAGAGAGTTGGTGGGGTAATGTGGGGTAGGTGGGTAGTAAAGACAAAAATTAATTAATGACTTTCAATTTAAAATATTAAATTCTCTCTCCAATCATTGGAAAGTGGCTAGATAACTTACATTTTTAAACTTGTGGCTATATAACATGTTGACTTATCCAAAGTGGCTATTTAAATTTTGCTCTCTTAAAATTTTTTATAAGAAAATAAATGTGATAATATTTTATATATTGAACGTGACATCTTTTCTTAAAGGAGGATGGTGTCGACTGTTTGTCCCTTGTGACCAATGTGAAGACTGAGTGTATATAAATATGGAATTAAATATATTTCTTTGATTATTTTATACTCTCTCAGTCCCACCTCAATTGTCCTACTTTTCTTTTTCGTCTGTCCCACCTCAATTGTTCCATTACTTAAAAAGGCAATTTTTTCACACTCAACAATAAAATAACTTACTTTACACTCACACTCATTGGTTATTGTGCCCAGTCAACCCGGGTTAATTCAACCAGGAGGGAGGGAGTATTTTTATGACCACTAAATGCTTTCTTTTTTATATTGGGAAAAAAAGACACTGCAGATTTCAGAATCATTTATTTTTGAAGGAAATGTATCAATATGCTAGCTATATTCTATAGTTGATTATAATATGTGTAAGTGTGACATGGGCCACTCATTTCAATAGCATTTTAGCCGCAGGTCCACAAAAAATGGTGTTTACTTTAATTTTTCTCTCTTTTTTTTTTTCTTTTTTTTTTTGTTTTTGTTTTTGTTTTGTGTGTGTGCCTGTGTTTATGCAAGAACGAGATTTTTTTTTTGTTTTTATTAAGATATATATTTTATAAATAGTGCATATTTAGATAATTCTGTATTTTCATGGATAGGGCTAGCGAGCTCAAAGCCAAATGTGTCGACGTTGTTTTTACATTTTCATTCTCACACACATATAAATCGTGCATATTTAAAAAAATAAAAGTTCAAATATAAAATCCATTAAGATATGTTTAGATCGGAGTGAGCAACGGTCACTGCCGGTTTGGTTTGAAAATAAAATTAAACCATCAAACCAAAAATTTCAAAAATCCAGATCGAACCAAACTGTTAATATTTTATAAACTAAACCAGAATTGAACTGTACCAAAATTGATGGTTTCGGTTTGACAGTTTCAACGTAAACAAACCGACGATTTCAATTTCGGTTATAACCAAAATTTGAATACATTTTCATAAAATACTTAAATTAAAATATATATTTTAATGTTCCAACATACATAAATCTAAAAAATAATTTAAATATACCAAATCTACACATAAATCCAAAACTTCAGCACAATCAAGTTGAAATCAATAAATTCATAACCAAAGCAAAATGAGTCGAACCAAACGTCCAAAATCAATATATGAACCGAACCAAAACCAATAATTTACGCTTGATTCGATTTGATTTTGCTCACCCATATGTACTGAAAATTCTATATTTTTGTCAGCTCATGAATTATATGAAGATAAGCGGAGAAGAAACACGCCACGTGGAAAGGAACTATACATGCATGTTCTATTATTTAATTCTAAGAAACGAAATATCATTATTCTTGCAAGTGATCAGCAGCCCATATGTTGGATCCATTGAATTTCTATGGAAACAATATTTTTTGAATCGTGAACCGACAAAGAGTTGGGCAGTAATGTGAACGTGTCTGTCCCAAACTCGACAACCTCACACTTATCGAATTAATCCATTTGTTCGGTTAATTTTCCATATTTCATGTAAGGCAAAAACTTGCGTTAGGCATGCTTATAAGGCTTAGGCGGATTTTATCCTACTCAAATAATTTGACCCATTCCAAATAAGGTTTATTAATCCCAATTAAGGTATATTATATGGGTTTGAGCTTGAGTTAATGGATAAAACCCGTCTAAATCGTTTAGATCTACCTAATCAAAGACCTTCCCTTCATGTACATATCTATCATGAATATTCATTGCCCGTCCTATTACATCATACATGGATTTCATTTGTTACATTTTAATGTTAATAATCCGTTAATTAAATTAAGCGTTTGAAAATAATAAAATAAAAAAGACACTTTATGAAACAATGTGTTAAATATGTTATCGATTAGCGTGCCAGAATTTTGACAGGCAACAGCAGCTAGCCCCAATATATGAGTAGGTGTGCCCCACTCTCATTTTGGTAGCGTGAGTTATCAACTATTTTAAAAAAACTTGATCATTGAATCAAATGGATCGTTCATGTTAGCGTTTTTTTAAATTTTTATTTAAATAAAATTAAACTATCTGTGCCAATTAATACATTTTTTTTGGGCATGAAAATTAAAAACGTGTCAATTAATACATTTCTTTTCGGCACGAGAATTAAGAATTTCGGCACGGGAATCAAGAATATAAGTGTAAGAAGAATTAATATTTTATTAATGATTGTGAAAAAATTATCATTTTTAGAAATATAACAATTCGGGTGGGACGCTCAATTTGGTAAGTGTAGCAATTCGGGCGGGACGGAGGGAGTATTAATTTAAACTCACACACCCAGATATCTTTAAGAAAATTCGAATATATGAACTCTTGATCCAGATAAGGTACTTTCACTCTGAAAAAATTCAAACTATGTGACCTCTTAATCCAGATAAAATACTTTCAAAACATGTGACCTCTTAATCCAGATAAGATACTTTCACTACTTCCATTGGAGGAGACGTTCATGTTAACTTTATCATGCATGGTCCAACTAAAACAAATTTAGAAACTATAACTAGATTTCTGATTAGCTTTTTAATTTGATTTTAATCACTTACTAAATATTTAACATATGCAAACTAACCAGCTTATCCCTGGCCGCAAGCTTTATTCAAAAACTCAACCTTGCATTTTTTTTTTCATATATACATAAATAGAAGTTGAAAATAAACATGCATACCTCATACCGTGTAAAGTTGCCGGAGCAAATATGCAGCAGCATCTAGATTTCATAGCCTGGGAATCTGGAGCCCTGGGGAGAAAGCAAATCGAAGAAGAGGCAAGCAACCCCAGCCAGTCCTTGGAAAAGAGAGTAGTTATGCTCGGCAGCGCAGCGCTGTCCGTCCAGATTATGATACAAGTAGCTTGCGAAAGCCTTTGCTCTGTCTTCGTATATGCTCTCTCCGGTCAGCCGGAGGAGGGACAGGAAAACGTACGCATTCCCAGCAGCACCATCGCCCAATCCCAACTTCTTTACCAAACCTTTCTTCCACACTACCTCTCCAGCTTCGATCGCTGCATCGCAGAATTCCCTATCCTTTGCCAGTACCTTCAGAAGATAAGAAGCATGTTTGGTTAATATGAATCGCTTAACTCAGACTTTCTGTTTGGGTGTGAGAGAGAGACCATGCATAATCATTATCAGCCAGTAGTCATTCTTAAATATCTCGAACACTTGGTACTGTATCAACCTCCTAAATCAAATATGCAAGAACCACTACAAGAAAAAAAGCGAACAACAGTAAAATCACAACACACAACACGTTGAAAAGTATTGTCGTAGACTAAAGAGTGTAGTCTTTTAGCATAAAAATACGCTAAAAGACAACAGTTTTACACTAGTGTCGTTGTCTACGCGTGGTCTATTATAAAAAAGACAATAGTTAACAATCATGACTATGAACTCTGAAAGCTCATGTCCAAGCTCAGCTATCTAAGCTATTACTATCTTTCTTTTCATCTTTAACTGTCAATGTTTTTGAGGTCATTAAATGATAAATTAATAAATACTTAAATGTTGTATATCATCAGTTGCTACCAAAACTATGCTTATGAAGGCAAGCTAAACCTTGATATCAGTAAGCTATTGGTTTTGATTATCCATTCTAAAAAATCAAAGAAAAAATTGATTTTTAAGGCAGGGTCAGATGTATAACAGCTAACCTCCGCTGCTTTGGACAAGGTAATTGCCATCCCACCAGCTCCATGGGACCATTGAACAAGCTTGTCCCTTGGGTTTCCTTCACTTACTGGATAATTTCCACTGTGGGGGAACCTATGGCTCATCATGTACCTCAATGTTGTCTTGACATCTTCAATGTCAGCCCCAGAAAGGGGAAGGTGAAGTAAAACTTGCAAAATACCAGCAAGCCCATGAGCTGCACCCCAATATCTGGTTCCATGCCACCTATACATAAGGGGACAAATTGTGTTGTCAGAAGCACCGGCTCTTCCACCAGCTAGAACAGCTTCAACAACTGGCATGAGTAGATGATCTGGGATTGTTTGAGCTCCTAGGTACTTATTAATGAACAAAGCAGCCCACAGAAATCCAGCTCGTCCGTACAGAAGATCATATGACATGCCCAATCCACCTTCTTCAGGACCGACGGGGAGAGCTCTCTCTTGTGCCATCTAAAAGATGAGGGATCAGTCATTATTAGAAAGAGATTGCTGTATTTAAACTAATTAATGCTCGTTTCAAATTTGAAGCTCAGTATGCACAAATAACAGGGAACAAAATGATAAGTTCATGGTGCTAAAGAAACGCTCTTGGTGATGAAACTATATTCCTGTCATGTATTCATCAATTCATGCCAGAGGATGCAAATTTTCCAAGTCAACTGAGAATATTCAGCAAAAAACCAGACCCGTAAAAACATTTGAAAAGAGAAAGCAAATGGAAAAGTAATCGATCTATAGAATCAATCTTATACTATAACTAATGAACAAAAACATATACTATAACTTGACCACGATATTTCTATGGTTAAATCACTTATGGCTAACAATGCATGTATATGGGTCTGCATACAATAACAATTAAATAGAAGGTTGTAGGGATTGAATTAATAAATATGATCATAACAAAAAAGCCCAATATTTCTACTCATAGAAATATTGATATCCCAAAATGGTTGAAAAATATCTATTAACTCCACTTAATTCAGTAATTATTATTTAATTTATTTTCATCATTGCTTTTGCTGATAAAACTTATAAGTAAATGAACCAGTAAAAAGATTTAGAAAAGAAAATCATAACTAAAAAGTTCAGATAAAAAAATTATAAACACAATAATTTATAGAATAAATTCAGGAAAGTTCAACACACTAATAATGGCTAATGCTTGCAACAACTTTGACAAGATACATGGTGCAACCCCCAAGCTCCAGTCCCTTAATTGGAGTGCGATTACAACTTGCAAGGCAATGATATTAATTGATGCCGTTATGCAAATTATGTGACACCATCATTGTGACACGAATCAATATCATTGAGCATATGCTAGATTTTATTGTATTAGTGTCATGCTTTAAAAAAATCAGTTGCAGATCCCATCCACATTTCTTTTGTCCTAGTCCTCATAAGATACAAAGGACCACAACCTTGAACTTAGAGGCCCATAGAGTGGAGGAAGACATTAAATGGTAAGGTGGACCCTAAAGGAAATTCCAATCTTGCACATGCTATATATGTTCAATTATTGTCTTCAACAATGACAATTGACAAATGCAGGCCACTGGAAGAGTTCAATAAGAAAGATAAATCCAAAAGCTCATAGAGACTACCAACTGGCAATGATGAAGGAGCCTTACGGAAATACCTCAAGAAAATGGTTCAAGTAGAAGTCACGCTTCGTTTGGTCCCCACAGAAATTTGCAGTTATCGCACCTATGGCATAAACCCCTCCTCTACCACAGAGAAAGGTTACATCTCTGAATAGGAAAAGACAGGAGGAAAATGATAGTAATGTTAGATAGTGACCCAGGTATGCTTGAAAAAAGATTTTCAAGCATGTGAGCTATGGATCTAATCCAAATAACTACTATAAGAACAAGGTCCATGCAACATTTGCTCACCAAAATGGCAGAATGCAAGAACCTTCATTGAATATTGTTACCATGGTAAATTTTTTGGTATGAAGGAATGAGAAACGTAAATGTGTGCCAAATAATGTAAAAAGGAGCATTTTCTTTTATCTAAATACGAATATAAAGTGAAAAACAAATAGTTACAGTACATTCTCTAGCATTGTGTTATTAATGCGAACAATTATTCACCTTCGTTTGGATTGTTCATATCTTTCCTATGCTATTTTAGCTCTCCCTTAAGGAACACTTGAGTGAGTTGAGATGCTAGAAACCCTACTGACTATAACTCCTCAATCTCTGCCTCTTCTCATAAATCATACTGTAATATGATTATTTTGAGTAATCTTAATGAATAAAAAGGTTGATGCTCCAAACATGGCTCAAGGACTGAAAAAACAATAAGAGACGTCAACTGCCTAAACAATGACCCAAAGTAAAGAACGATACCCTTCTCCAACTACATCAAGCATAGGAGTTTCACCACTTAAGGATGTTCTTCTTCCTTGTATAAAGAGCCTCGGTGATTACTTATTAGTGAATGACCATAAACTATATGTTCTGACATCAATTAGATATGACCTCGATTTTACCCAAACCAAGCAGCCCTCAATAGTAACTTAATACTCCTGAATCACAACCTTAAAAACCATCACTCTGCACCTCTCATTTTTAGTGATTCCAAATGCAGAACTTAACATTGAGATTCCATTTCCAGTGTATTCACTCATGAAAACTACAAACACACCTTTCAGCAGAACATGCAAATTGCACAAATATATGACATAAACACGCAATTCCATCTAGAGAAACAAATTGCACCTGGTGGAGGGGTGAGCAGCCGCAACACAGTCATGGACTATATCGGCGCACAATCGTAAATCGCCGTCGTTGCCGGTAGCCTCATATGAGCGCAAGCACATCAAAGCTGTCCCCATCAGACCCGTATATACCGTCGGGTCGGTGCTCCCCTTCACCTCTCGCCTTCTCCACGTCATCTCCACAACCTAATCATTTTACCGCCATCAACATCTATCAAATAAATCTACTTATATATTTAAAAAATAAAAATATATATATACAGAGCTGCGATTGGGAACAATTAAAATTATACTTGTTGCAACTATACAGATGAGATGATATACAACGTATCGATTCAAACACCAGCTCCAAAACCAAAGAAACATAAAATTGGCAAAAGTAGATAGGGCAAATGAACCTGTTCCTTGAGCGAAATGGCAGCTTTGAGAAAACCTTCAGGTGGAAGCAAGAGCTGGCAAGGCATGGGATCACCGCCGCCGGAGAGAAAATGGAACTGTTCATTTCCGTCCTCGTGATTATTGCTGCTGTTGTTGGAGGCTACGTACCCCACCGAAGACAACATTTCCCCTCTCTCTCTCTCTCGCGCTCTAAGATAAAGACTACAGACTACAGACTATAGTATTGGTTTGGCGGTGGATAGTGGAAGAGGAATGAGGAATCTGGCGCTAGAAATAACTGAAGCTTATAGAGTGGAGGAGTGTGGAAGAGAAGCGGTGTACGTATACAGATATTTGGATAGCGATGGCTCATCATTGCTATCCTAAGCCGCTGACACGTCATCAAAGAAGAGGGAACGAGAATCACGTTGTTTTTGCTTATAACCGTCCACCTCTATTATTCCAATTCGATATTTTATTCAAATTATTCTAATGTATGATTTGATGCCTATGAATTCTACTCTAATTTGGAAGCCTCTCAAATTATATTAGAAGAATTAATTTGTTTGAGCTATAATAAGTTCATAATTTTACACACTTATTTATATTATTTTTTACTATTTTATGTAGTTTTATTAAATTTATTTATATATTTTATGCATGAGTTGGGTGGTATTATGCGTGTTATGGTGTGTTTCTACATGTTTTAGGCCAAATTCACTGGAAAATCATTCAGAAAGCAGTGAAGACTTCATCTACACAAGGAATTCGGGCCATTGGAGCATGGTAGTGGATAGAATTTCAAGTTAGCTTTCCAACGCAACTGGAATTGGGTCAATCGGAGTTCGAGAGAGGAAGTTATGGCCAAAACCGTGAGACCGCGCAGAAGGGGCGAGAAACAACCAAGTCTGGAAAGTGAAGGACCATATCGATCGGTCTCTCTTCACTGCTACTCTCTTAATGTGGTTTGATAGCCCGGCCCGCTGGTTTTTGGCAGCGCCTGAAGCCCTCTCAAGGCGGCGGAAAGTCTCGGCGATAGGACGATCGTCCTCGGAGCTTGATGATGACGGAGGCTCCTCAGATGGTTCAACAGTGATTTTACTCTTTCCCGAGCGTCTGGAGATTTCTGGTTCTTGGAAAATCAAATCCCAGTCCGGTTGAATAGGTTGAAAGGTGGAAGAATCCATTTCGGGGGAAGGAGTGAAAGGTGGTGTAAGGATGCGAGTATCAGAGTCGTGGACCATGGAATTTTAGAATCGACGGCGGAATTGAAAGATGGGGCTAAACCTAATCGAAAAAAAAGTAAGTGATCAGAGAAATCAGACTCAAAAAGCAGATACCCAAGAACCTTATGTTAGTCTCAACACGGGAAGAGAAAAGAATAGAAGATCGTGATAATTTGAAAGAAAAAGAAAATTAATTGCAAAACGGGGAACGATTCCATTACCTGAATCTCAAGAGGCCGGCGTTTTGCTCGGATATTGAAGGTGGAAGCAGCGATTTTGGAGAAGGAAATGAGTGAGGATGAATGAATGCGCTGAATCCCGAGGAAGCATTATAAAAAGGGGAGACCGTCCGAATTCCGACAATTAACCATTAATTTATGCAGAAATTACGCAAATGCCATAGTTCGTTGGCGGGAAAAATTTCAAATCGATCACTGTTATTCGAGCTCCGCATGGTTCGATGTCATTCGAACCTACGATAGTTCAATAAAAGTCATACTCACCGAAGTTCGATGTCATAGAATTCGTTACGACGAACTTACAAAACTAGATGGCTAAAAACAAGGCAGAACCCGAACTGTCTGAATTTGCGTACTATGGATTCGGGCCATAGTCACCGGCATTCGTTACGACTTTATGGAGGAGTACGAATTAGGAGGAGTTCCCATAGAGGAATTGATCCTTCGAACTGAGAGGATGTCTAAATGAGACGTCTCACAAATGATCCAGATTCTTTTGAAAGAGGTCCGACGAGCCGTACATCTGGGAATGATAATTTTTTCGGTCCGGACTCAACTTACCAAGCTTCGTTTGGAAGTAACTTGACAAGTCGAGGGGGCTACTGTTGGGGTCGGTGGTAAAAATCCAAAATATAGAGGCCTTGTATGTTGGCCCACGAATAGCATGGGCTTGTCCCGTGGATATAGAAGCCCGTCGAAGTGGTTCGAGGGAGAGTTCGAAAGATAGAGTTCGAACGAAAGAAAGTCCGAAGGGTTGACCGAAAAATGAATGCAGACTTCATAAAGGCAAATTTAATTAAGGAAAGCGAATCTCTTGGAAACCGACGTTCAATGGAATAAAATCAGCAATAAAGATCGGCAAAAATCGTGGAACTAAAGGAGGGGACCGTTATATGGAGCTCAAGATATATATTTCGGGAAAGACATATTTGGGGGACGATAGACGAGAAAGAACATACAACCACTAAGCAAAGTTGGAAGAGATTCCAAAAGTTATAGTCCGAAGCAGCTCAATTCCTCCGAGATTTCTTTGTTATTCGTGTTTCTTATTTTTAGTATTAATCTCGTTCCTGTATTAGTCTAGCTCTATTGCAAATCATACTCCCGCTAGTCATTTTTATTCATTTTCGTATTTATAAAATAAATCGTTCTTGGGCTCCCAATCCAATACAAAAACTCCCGCAACAGGCTCTGTTGAGGTTCGATTTTTTCGATGAAAATGAGCCCATGGATTTGTATAGAGATGAAGAAATTGAAAATTATATCAGATGAATAAAGTTACAGAGAGAAATAATAGAGAGTAACGTAGGTAGGTTTTTTCTTCCTCCCCCTTTTACAAGTGAAATTAGGAGCCTATTAATAGGCTAAAAATCTAATTATTTTCCTAAATTTTAGGAGTAGTGGAGGATAATCCTCTATTTGGTTGAAACTTCCTTTAATAAATCTTTATCTTGACTGGGTCTCATCCAAATGGGTTGCTACGTCACTTTGGTTTCTGGGTTTCGGTTAACAGGGCTGCCACGATAAATCTTGATATGGGCTTTGACTAAATAATTTGATTCGAGTTAGGCCGCTAGGGCCTGACCCCAACAATAGCCCCTTTTGGTTTCAGGGCCTACTAGGAAGTAGGTGCTGAAATCAAAACTTTCATTTCGAATGCGTTCCAGAGTGTGGAGTTTTGAGGCGTCCGAGAGACTATCCTCAGGGCCCGGGAGGTGCTTCCGGAGAGAGCAGCCCCTATAGGGAATAATCGGGATACTACTCCGAGTCAGTACAATGATTCCCTGGGAATGCAAGCGTATGACTGTGTCGGGTGGCATCGGAATGCCGCCCCGTGGGCTGATGCGTGGGTTCGGAATCCACGCGAATTAGAATCATTCCGGAGAATGTTCTCTTGCATGGGGCGTTACCATCATGCGTGCACTCTGTCTAGGCTCCGGGGAGCGCTTGCAGGGCGAGTTCTGGCGGATCTCAGGGCATCCATGGGTTCCCTGGGGAAGCCGCATTTTCCCGTTAATCGTGCCGATCGCGTCAGAGTTCGTCCCGCATTTTTAAGTGATAACTTAGGTTTTTGCATTTTTGGTTGACGACAAGCCCCGAGTGGGGTCAACTGTGAGTTCCGAGTTAGGTTGATGGTTAAGCCTTGAGTGAGGTCGGTACCGAGGATGTGGCAGGATGTCTTGGGCATTTCGCCGCCCAAAGTAATAGCATTCGAATGAAACATTATATGCGTCATGTCAAGCCCCAAGTGTGTCTTGTAAAATCCAATCACGTAGCCCCTTGTGTAGTCTCTCCCCCAACAAGACAACATCACTCAGCGTCCCATAAGAAAGAAACAAGGAGATGGTTTACTTCAAAAGATTAAGAACCTATAAATCATAGATTCATAAGCATTAGCCATCCCCAAGTGCCAACTCCAAAGTCCAGAGCCAGTCAAAGAATCAAAGAGATAATTAGTGTAATTGCCATAGTGAGGTTTCCTAAGATTCTAGAACATAGTAGTGTACGTCTTCATTTTTTACTAGTTGAGAAGAGGCTCGGCTCAAGCTTTGTAGATGTACTTAATTTGCAAAGACATTGTTTTCATGCTGCATATTATTGGAACGTACTTTAAAATTAGTGGCAGGTGATGATTGAGCCAAGTTGGCTAAGGTTCAACCATATAGGAAACAATTTGGGCTTAAGCAATTCAAAATGTAGATAGAGATTTAAAATAAGAGAAGAAAATGATGAATGAAAAGCTAATCCAATCACAATAAAGTTATTCAATCAATTTCATAAAAATGCAACTTAAACGCACTAAAATGATTTCTAATTGTTTAACTACATTAAATTTTGGTTCTGAGCAGAACCAGTGGACAAATTATTGAGGGAAGAATTCAATGGCCATAAAATTCGCCACAAGAACAGAATATCAATGGTCATGAGATATGTAAGCATGAGTATAGTTCACATCTAATTGTTAGTATAAAATGCATAGATTTTAAAGATAAACAATTGCCAAAATAAAGACCCCCAACAAATTTGGAGTCCAGGGGTACAAATGGCAAACATGCAATCCAAGAAATACAAATAGAAGGGGAATGAATAGGAGTGAGTACACCTGATCACAAGAGATCGGACGAAGAGCCAAAGAACAGACGTCGAATCAGTAACACTCACTATTCGCGAGGATGGCGGCACATCGATTGTAGATGGTGACGGCGCGGCGGCAAAAGGGTGGTCTCAGTGGATAACAATGCAACGACCTGAGCAAGTGGATGTGACTGGAAAACATAGAGAGAGGGCGACTTTGGGAGCAGGTGAGGCGCAGTGGTTCTGTGCAGTGGATCTGGCAGCAGTGGCGACTCCAGCGCTCCGGTGAAGCAGGAGGGTCGTGCAACAGCAAGAGCAAGCTCACTGCAGAGGGGAGAGCAATTTCGATGGATGGAGATGGCACAGATAAGGTGGAAGCAGCACGGCGCGGTGCTGTGACAGGTGGCTGGAAACAGGTGCGAGTGCTCACTTAGCACGGTCGTGTTGTGCAACTCCTTCGTTGTTCCAGAAGAGAGCCCTCTACGGCGGCGGGCGGTTGAGGTGTGTTGGGGTGGGCTCCCAACTATGTGTTTCTATGGGAAGCCCAATCTGCTGGAAGTTGTGCTGTTGTAAGCTGCTGGAAGCTGTGCTGCTGAATGCTGAGCAAAGCAAGTTTGCTGGCTGCTGAATGCTGGCTGCTGGCTGTTGATGCTGAATGCTGGCTGCTGCTGCTGAATGCTAGCTGCTGATGCTGAATGAAGGTTGCTGAAGGAGGTATGCTGGCTGCTGCTGCTGAATGCTAGCTGCTGAATGCTAGCTATGCTGAATGCTGAGTGATAACTCTCTTAAAGAGTTATTATTTTGTGTCTAGATTAGTTAATTATGTGCTAAATTAGGTTTGTTTTTATAGGATAAATGGTATAATATAGATAATATGGTTAGTATATGAAATTAGGGTCTATTTTGTAGTAATTATGTTAACTGTGAGTTTCGCGAAAGGAATTGTTTGAATAGTATCACAGGTCTCATTATGCTGGAGCATGACAGAAGCAAGAAAGAATGATATGATGTCGCAGCATAAGAGTTGCATGGCCAAAACTCCAATGAAGATCATCTGGGACCACAGCAGACAGGATCTTTGCACTTTTCAGATCTTGTCCCAAAAGCAGACACGTGTCACTCAGGAGAATCGTCAGAGTTGGGAGGCAGATAGAGGAGCCACGTGTAAGGCCTGGATGAAGTTGAAAAGAGACAGGGCAGATATTTTGACAGGGGACAACAGAGAAAAAAAACAACAATCATTCAAGAAGGAGATCGACATAGGTTTTTGAGCAAGGAGAACGAAGAGTTCGTGAGAAGCAGCAGTGGCAGTTGCAAAAATCACGAATAGCTTATCTTTATCTTGCAAAACTTGTTTGATATTTTATTGTGGATGATGTTCGTAGATATGAACTCGAATGTTATTTTCTTTTTAACTTTTGTAAGCATGAGCTAAACTCTTTAAGCTCGGGTTGTTGACTAGTTTATCCTTTTAAATATATGTTGAGCTGTTCTTACATTAAATCTGGTGCTTAATTTCAATTCTGGTTTGTGTGTCTACCTAAACACGACAGTGGCAGGTAGAGATTTCACCTAGTGAGACCGAGAGGAGATCTAGGACGAGGGAAAAGAAATCAATCTAGATATCTAGTGTAGACATACATAGAATCTAAGGCTTGCATAAACCCCTGTTCTTAAATAGCTTGTTTGAAGGCAAAGCTTACCATAGACATATGGAGGTTAGCACAAAAACACAGATCTAGTGCTATGATGATAGGCTAGGCAGAAAGGAGAGTGGTTGTGAGGATCAGGGCTGATGTTTGAACGATGCTACAGCATATAGGAGAAAAGATAAACAAAAGTCAATAACCCGAGTGCATTTTATAATCGATTTTAAAACCATATTCTAGTTGTTTATGCTTATTTTGTGGGAAGAAATAGTATTAATTGTTTTAGCACTGTTTGGTTTCATTTCATATGCTTCCTTTTGATTTAGTTTAGAAGAAGTTACAAAAACCACCTAATTTACAAGCAATAGAATGCGCACGGTTCACTTTCACTCTCTTGGGTACGATATCCGGACTTAGATCTGTATTACTTGTTTGACATACGTGCACTTGCGTATTAATTTCATAGCTACTAGCACAACAACAAGTTTTTGGCGCCGTTGCCGGGGAGTGAATGATATTGAATCTGAATGTTATTTTATTGTTTGAATTTGCATGCACAGTTGGTTGACTGAAGTTATAGGAAACTAATCATTTTCTGTAATTGTAGGGAACTCTAATGGTGTATGAGCGAGGAAACATTCAGGGAGATATTTTTATTTGATCCAGAGATAGAGAGAACTTTTAGAAAGAACAGAAGAAAGCAAAGAGCTAAAAAGATGGCTGAGAGAATTCCTGAGCCGGAAATCGAGTTGGAAGAACCAGTTGATGAAAGGGATAGGATAATCAGGACTTATACAATGCCGAGGTTCTTGGAGTTTGATCCAGGGGTTGCAAGGCCAGAAGTTCAGGCACAACACTTTGAGTTGAAACCTGTGATGTTTCAAATGCTGCAGAGTTTAGGGCAATTTGGGGGGACAGCTACAGAAGATCCACATTTGCATTTGAAATCTTTTCTGGATATCTGTGATAATTTCAAGCTACAAGGAGTCACCCCTGAGGCCTTAAGAATGCGGTTATTCCCTTTTTCTCTAAGGGACAGTGCAAAAACCTGGCTCACTAATTTACCACCAGGGTCTGTTCCTACCTGGAACAAGCTGACTGAAACCTTTCTATTGAAGTACTTCCCTCCAACCAGAAACGCAAGATGCAGGAATGCGATCATGGCATTCAGGCAAGATGATGAGTCAGTTAGCGAGGCATGGGAAAGATTCAAGGAATTGCTGAGGAGATGCCCGAATCATGGAATACCATATTGCATTCAGATGGAGATCTTTTACAATGGGTTGAATGGTAATTCGAGAATGATGATAGATGCTACATCTGGAGGAGCACTGTTGGATAAGACATACAATGAAGCATGTGAAATTCTGGATAAGGTGGCTGCCAACAATTATTTCTGGGCAAACTCAAGAGCAGCAGCTATTTCTACTCCTAAGATTGCAGGAGTGCTGGAAGTTGATCCAATGAAAGCGCTGACTGCACAAATGGAGGCTCTAGGAGCAACTATGAAGAGTATTGAGAAGAACACCAGCCCAAGTAAATCCACTCCGATGTGTGCAGAACCCTCAGGACCTTTGGACTGTATTTACTGTGGGGAAGGCCACCAGTTTGAAGAATGCCCATCAAATCCAACATCAGTTTGCTATGTGGGAAACATAAATTATCATCATCAGAATAACAATCCATATTCAAATACTTACAACAGTGGCTGGAGAAATCATCCAAACTTTTCTTGGTCTGGACAAGGAAATCAAAATGTTGTAGCAAGGGAGCAGCATTATAACAAAGGAGGTTATAGTCAACAGCAAAGTCTAGAAGCTCCACCTCCAAAACAAGAGAAAACTATGGAGGAAATGATGAAGGAATTCATGGCTCAGAATGAAGTGCGACTGAAAAACCAAGATGCTCTTATTCAGAGCCAAGCATCTTCGTTGAGGAGTCTGGAAGTGCAAATGGGGCAATTAGCCAATGACTTGAGGAGCAGGCCACCAGGAGCATTGCCGAGTAACACTGAGAATCCAATGAATGGAAGGGAACAATGTAAAGTTGTCACGCTTCGAAGTGGAAAGCAGTTTGAAGAAAGAAGAGCTGAAAATTTGGAAGCAGGAGAAGGATCATCAGCAGGAGCTGCAGTACCCAAAGAAAATTTGCAGAAAGATAAGTTGCTCGAGAAGGAAAATGTATCTTCTGATTTGAGAGCAGAGGAAGATTCTGTGGAGAAACCTGCAGAGATGCCTGAAGGAAACATTCCTAAAGCTAAGAGGAAATCTGTATTGGAGGGAGATGATTATGTACCACCACCACCATACCCAACCAGATTCAAGAAGCAAAAGGAAGAGGAGCAGTTTAAGAAGTTTCTTGAGATGCTAAAGCAAATTCACATCAACGTGCCATTAGTGGAAGCTCTTGAACAGATGCCAACTTATGTGAAGTTTTTGAAGGATATTCTGTCAAAGAAGAAGAGACTGAAGGAATTTGAGACTGTATCATTGTTTGAGGAAGTAGGTGGACCTTTGAGGAGGCAGATCCCAGCTAAGTTAAAGGACCCAGGGAGTTTTACTATCCCCTGTTCTATTGGAGGCCGAGATGTAGGTAGAGCTCTATGTGATTTGGGGGCGAGTGTGAACTTAATGCCATTGTCAATCTTTAAGAAGTTAGGCATTGGGGGAGCTAGGCCTACTACTATTTCTTTTCAATTGGCAGATAGATCCACTGTACATCCTGAAGGGAAGATTGAAGATGTACTTGTGAGAGTGGATAAGTTCATCTTTCCTGCAGATTTCATTATTCTCGATTATGAAGCAGATAGGGAAGTACCAATCATTTTGGGAAGACCATTCCTAGCTACAGGAAGGACTCTGATTGATGTAGAGAAAGGAGAGCTGATTATGAGAGTACAAGATGAGCAAGCTACTTTTAACTTATTTAATGCTATGAAGGTCCATGATGACCCTGAGAAATGTTTTTCTATGGACATATTGGAGTCAGTAATCGAAGAATATTTTGAAGAAAACCATTCTGGGAAGGAAGATGATGCTGAGGAATTACCCAGTGAAGCTGCAGCATGGGTAGAGCAAGGGCGAAAGTTTGGGGGAGTTAGGCAACCATTTGAGCCATTGGATCTGTTGTCTAGAGAAATAAAAGGAACCAAGTCTTCTGTGGAGGAACCCCCAGAATTAACCCTGAAACCTTTACCTGCTCACTTGAAATATGCTTACTTGGGTGAATCAGATACATTACCTGTGATCATAGCAGCAAATTTGAAGGAAGAAAATGAACAAAGTCTGTTGGAATTGCTGAAAAAGCACAAGCGAGCAATAGGATGGACTATATCTGATATCAAGGGGATAAGTCCTACAATCTGTATGCATAAGATTCTGATAGAGGAAGGAAGCAAAAATTCTATTCAGCCACAGAGGAGATTAAATCCCAATATGAAGGAGGTAGTGAAGAAAGAAGTGATCAAATGGTTGGATGCAGGAATTATATTTCCCATTTCTGATAGTTCTTGGGTAAGCCCTGTGCAATGTGTTCACAAGAAAGGTGGAGTCACAGTGGTTCAGAATGAGAACAATGAGATGATCACTACAAGAACAGTAACTGGATGGAGAATTTGCATTGACTACAGGAAGCTGAATGATGCAACAAAGAAGGATCACTTTCCTTTGCCATTTGTAGATCAGATGCTGGATAAGCTAGCTGGACAAGAGTTTTATTGCTTTTTGGATGGATATTCAGGGTATCATCAAATAGCAATAGCTCCAGAACACCAAGGGTTAACCACATTTACTTGTCCTTATGACACATTTGCCTTTAGGAGGATGCCTTTCGGGTTATGCAATGCTCCAGCAACCTTTCAGCGGTGTATGATTGCTATTTTCTCTGAGATGATAGATAATGGATTGAAAATTTTCATGGATGATTTTTCAGTATTTGGGGAAGACTTTGAAGCATTTCTGGCGAATTTGGAGAAGGTTTTACAATTGTGTGAGAAATCACAGCTGGTGCTGAATTGGGAGAAGTGTTGTTTTATGGTGCAACAAGGAGTAGTCCTGGGGCATAAGATATCAAGAGCTGGGATGGAAGTTGACCCAGCTAAAATTGAGGTGATAGACAAGATGGTAGTGCCAAACACAGTCAAGGCAGTTAGGAGTTTTCTGGGGCATGCAGGATTTTACCGAAGATTCATTAAAGACTTCTCTAAGATTGCAGAGCCCCTATCTGAGCTACTTGAGAAAGATAGGAAGTTTGAGTTTTCTCCACAATGTATGGAAGCATTCTTGAAGCTGAAAGTTGCATTGATCTCTACACCAGTTATGCAACCACCAGATTGGAATTCTCCATTTGAACTCATGTGTGACGCCAGCAATTTTGCTTTAGGAGTAGCTTTGGGGCAGAGAAAGGAGAAAATATTCAGGGTGATCTATTATGCAAGTCGAACCCTTGATGGAGCTCAGAGGAATTATACAACCACAGAGAAAGAGCTGTTAGCTGTGGTATTTGCTTTTGACAAATTCAGATCATATCTGGTGGGGTCCAAAGTAATTGTCTATACAGACCATTCAGCAATCAAGTATCTAATGGCCAAGAAAGATGCCAAGCCAAGGCTGATCAGGTGGATTTTACTATTGCAAGAATTTGATATTGAAATCAGAGACAAGAAAGGGACTGAGAATCAAGTAGCAGACCACCTTTCTAGACTGGAAAATTTAAATGGAGAAGAAGAGATTGAGCAAGTCAATGATAAATTTTCAGATGAGCAGCTGATGAGATGTGAAGAGGAAGCCCCATGGTATGCTGATATAGCTAATTATTTAGCTACTGGGAGGAAACCTTATGGAGTCAAAGGGCAGAAGTTGAAGAGATTTCTCCATGATGCGAAATACTATTATTGGGATGATCCAATGTTGTACAGACTAGGATCAAATCAAGTCTTTAGAAGGTGTGTACCAGAGAAAAATATGCAAGCAATTTTGGCAGACTGCCATGCTGCAGCATATGGAGGGCATTACGGTGGACAGAGAACAGCTGCAAAAGTTCTTCAGTCAGGTTTCTTTTGGCCCACTATTTTTAAGGATTCATTCTCATTTGTGAAGAATTGTGATAGATGTCAGCGGGTTGGAAACTTGCCTGCTAGAAATGCAATGCCATTGAACAACATTATTGAGGTAGAATTGTTTGATGTGTGGGGAATGGATTTTATGGGTCCATTTCCAATGTCTTTTGGGAATGAATATATTTTACTAGCAGTAGATTATGTGTCTAGATGGGTGGAAGCATGTGCTTGTGCCCGCAATGATTCAGCTACAGTAATAAAGTTCCTCCACAAGAACATTTTTACCAGATTTGGCACACCAAGAGCTTTAATCAGTGATGAAGGTACTCACTTCATCAATAAAAGTTTGGCTGCGATGTTGGCTAAGTATAATGTCACCCACAGGGTTTCCACAGCGTACCATTGATAACTGCAATAAAGCGGTTAAGCAAATAATATTTTTACACCCAAGGGTGGTCGATCCCACAGGGAATGTGCAATGAAAAACCTAAAGTACTAGTCATAGTTTTTAGAACATAGATGTTTGAGGAAATAGAAAACTGGGGTTTTGTTTAGAAATTAAAGATGACAATGCGAAAATAAAGGGTTTTTAAAACAATTAAAGGAAATCACAGATCCTAGGGCAGATAATCTAATCATCAACATGCAATATCAATCAACTCAGCAATGGGGAAAGCATAGATTTTTGTGGATTAAATTCCTTGGTCAGACAATTAAATCCTAGATTATTAATTAGTGACTATCTCCTCTCGGTCTC